>PPHD01031092.1:0-10153 GCA_002909625.1 Bambusicola thoracicus | reverse complement strand
TCGCTGCTGTGTTTTGTTTCAAATAAGTGATAACAGCCCAACTGTTATCAGCCCACCATACAAAAAATGATGTATCTAAATGTTTCTGTGTTTATCCTTTCTCCACTCAGTTTGCCTTAAAGATTGCTTTCAAATAATGAAGCCTCACCGCTTACATCACACACAGTTGAAAGCAATTTCACGCTGCACTGTGTGAATCTGTCAGCACTATGGGTGCAGATGAGCTCCAGCTATTGCCATTTGTGCTTGCATAGATACCCCTTACACTTCACAGATAGACACCTTAGCGTGTGGAGTTGGAGCTAGGAACCAGCTGCTTGCGATCAAATGCTGCTTTGGTGTTCTGCTGTGCTCAGAGAATGGGGACTGCCACTGGGTGCCTCTGCAGGCATCATGCCTAAATCCAGAGGTACACACTTGTAAATCAAGTTGTCTCATTGCTATGCTAGAGGCCGTGCCTTCAACCTGGAAATACCTCTTGTGGAGGGGATCTGGAAGGAGTGCTCCTTGCCCTTGGGGAGCGAGGGGAGGAATCCCCCTGAGAGCTGCAGGTGGTCTGCCCCCATGGTTGGTGTGTGGAAGAAGGCAGGTGTACTGGTGAGCAATCTGGGCCTGCTGGTGTCCCGACTGCAGCTGGGATGGAGTTGTTTTTCTTACACAGTGTCTGGAATGATGCTATAGTTTGGCTGTAGGAGAAAAACACTGTTGATAACACAGCGGTGTTTCAGTTGTTGCTGAGCAGCGCCGCACAGAGCCAAGGACATTTCAGCTTCTCGTCCTGCCCTACCAGCACGAGGCTGGGGGGCGCAGGGAGATAGGAGGGGACTGAACCAGGGCAGGTGACCCAAACTGGCCAAAGGGACCTCCTACACCACGTGGCATCATGTGGATAAAAACCTGAACACAATGACAAGTTGGCCTGAGGAGCAGCTTGGGAACTGCATCAGCAGGTGGTGAGCAATTGCCTGTGCATCACTTGTGGTGTGTGTATGTAATTATCTGAACTACTATCCTTTTTTTTCTTCTTCCTTTTCTGCATTGGTAAATATTTCTTTTTCTCAACCCGCCAGCTCTGTTTTGTCTTTTGATTCCCTCCCCTGTCCCACCTGAAGGTGAGCAAAGGGCGGCGTGTTGCTGAGCTGCTGTTACCCCACAGCAGTGGGTTGTGGGAGACCTGAGAGGAGCTGCTGTGTGCCAGTAGCCCTTAGCTCAGGCTGTGTGTTCCTTCCAAGGCAGAGACCCCTGTGCAGAGCAGCCCCTGGAAGGCAGATCCAGTTCATGCTTTCAAAGCGCTTACATCTGCACTCCAACAGGGAGCGCTGGATGAGGCTTCATCATCCTCAGTTCATGCTTTCAAGTAGATCTCTTTTGAAAAAGAAGAAAAAAAATACCCGGATGGGTTTAAATAGATGCTTCAGACTGCAAAACTGAAATCAGGAAAGCGTAAAGGCTGGTAAAGGAAATGAACTGTTGTGATGAAATACACTGCACAGGAATGACTGCTGTCTGCTGGAGATTCTGACGTAGGAAGAGGTGAGAAGTAGTTTGTGGTGAGGCCGTGTAAAGCTGAAAGCTGGGAAATTCGGAATTGAATTGGCTCCTTAGAACTTGTTGAGTTTGTGGTTGTCTTGGTTAGGAAGTTGAGGTTGCATGGAAGAAAACAGGTGTGTGACTTTGGTGTCTGTGTGTGCTTAAGAAGAGGGATAGTTAAAAACAAACAAGCACAGCAACCATTTAGCTAAATTGATGAGCTTAACAATTGATGCACTGCAGCCCTTTAGTTAATGGTGAACAACACAGATGATTGTGCTGTCCCAGGACCTAAGATGAAATGTCCATTTGCCTTTATGGAGGACTTCAGCGGCGTAAAGGAAAGTGTTACCTTTGGAGCTGAGAGGCTTTAACTGGCACTGCAGAAATGACCGCTGTCCTGGCTGAGCCTGGGGAGACCTTGCCCAAAAGCACAGCAGAGTGGGCCCACATCCCCCTCCTTGGTGCTGCCCCCAGGCTGGCTGTGCTGGGTGTGGGTGAAGCCTGGGCCGGGCAGTGCCCCAAGTGCTGTTCAGGTGGGGATGCCCTGGGGACTGCTGGGGGTGCATCATCCTGAGAGGAAATCATTGCCTGAAAGAAATCGGATTTCTCCTCTGAGCTGTTTGTACTAAATTATGTTTAGAAGATGATGCAAATTGAATCTGACTGCATGATTTCACTCAGAAGGAAATCAACGATTTCTTAATTCTCCTTAATGCCGGAGCCTTGGGAGAAAGCTTAATTCTAGCAGGCGTAAGTAACACTGCTGCAGAAGTCTCTCTATAAATCAGCAAACTGCTGAGCAACAATATTGATGGTCTGTTTGTTTATCCTGCTCACAAGGGATATAATAGGGATGTAAAAGCAAAGGGAGCAAAGCCATCTAAGTTTTAAACGTAGCGGTACAGTCATCTATTGCGAAAGTGAACTCTTTGCTCAGAAAAGCTGAAAAGGTGCAGAGTTAAAGATTCATTTCCTTATAATGTTTTTTTACTCATTGCTTTTGTGTGTCCTGTAAGCGCTTGTGCAGAGGAGGGGAGAAAGAGACGAACAGAAATCTGATTGGTAGCCAGCCACCACAGAGGCTTTTTGCTATATCCAACTTAGTGCAAACAAGTTTAACCCTCGTTCTGCCTGACCCTTGGACAAGTGGGCTCGAAGCAGGCTGAGGTGTTTGGTATGGGAGAAGCTTCCCTGCACGTGCCTTGTTCCCAGGCTGCTGCTGCTCATTACCAAGCTGCCTGGTCGCCTGCAACATCACAGCTGCTTGCACGGTGCCCAGGAGAAAACTGCACTGTGGTGTCCAATCTGTAGGTGGGCGTATTCAGAGATATGTGTTATCTAAGACTGAGGGGTTGAAGTGGAATAAGAGCAAATCCTTGCTCTGTTCCTGTGTCTGTCGTAAATTCTTGCATTGTCCCTTTTCTCTGAAAGATCCAGGTCTTCATTAATCTCCTAACAGGCAGACCTGTAATATGCCTCACCGTGATCCCTGCCTTCTACCAAGTCATTAAACTTCCTTGCAGCCCCAGCTGAATTGGCAGCACAGCTGGTAGATGCAGCTCCAGAATGCAAAGTCTTAATGAAAGGCAGCCCAACAGAGCTGGTTAATTTAAGTTAAAATAGCAGCAAGGATGGATGACTTGGATTTTTTTTTTCCTGTCTTTAACGCCTTAAACACCTCTGCTTTGAGGCTGGGTTTCTGTCCCAAGCTAACTCCTGTTCTTGCTGCACGGTGGGCCTGGTGAGGCTGGTGCTGCACTGCAGCACGGCTGTCCCTGGGGTAAGGGTAAGCCTGGTGTTCTGCCTTCCTCCTGCACAGCGTACTGACAGAGCTGAAGCCATCCGTGTCTCGTTCAGCCTACCAGTCTGGTGGTTCAGCAGATAAGGAGCGCCTCTCAGGAGGACTGAACCATGAAATGTATTTGAGAGCAGAGCTTTTGATGAGAACGTACATCAAAAAATCCCCCAAGAATCCCATTTCAGATACGCTGTGCTGTTTGTTCCTGTTAAAAAGTAAGACTTGTCTTTTGACTTTCAGGCTGCTGGACTGAACCAAGTTTTCTAAAGTAGTTTTAATGGCAGTTGGCATTAGAGCCCTAACACTTGCTACCACCCACCTGTGCGGGAAGAAATTCTTGAGTTTCCTTGCTGCAGGTATAATATTCCTCAAGCATTTTAGGCCAGGTGCTCCATCAGAGTTACACAAGCAGGGACTTGGGCTCTTCAGTGCTCAGTCTCCACAAAACCAGCAGAGCTGTCCTGTAAGTAGCATTATAGACATCACAGCAGAGTTACCTCCAAGCTAGCTTTCTTGTTTACTCACAGATGATTCTGAATGTGAGCACATTCAGAGGTGACTGTAGCATTGCATCATGTCTCTACATGCATACCAATAGCATGGTATCTAGATGACTTGCTACTGCTTATATGCGTTTGTATCAGGTCCTAAGAAGCACTTGTTCAAGTGAGAATGTAAAGGAGCTGCTACCAGGAAACTGTGCCAACTCATGGCATGATGTTAGCAGATCTGTCTCAAGAGTGGCCTTGAAGCACTTCTTTCCTGTTCTTAGATGGCAGTTTTAGCATTTAGAATGATAGGGGCTTGGAAAGCATATTGTCAGATCTGACGCTTTTCACTTAAGCCAGTACTGGTCAGTGGTTGCAGAAAATAATTCAGCTTTCATAAATGTGTGATAGAGCTTCATATGAATTTTCTATGATTCATGTGCCTTTACATGAAACAAATGGCTTATTAAGGGGAAAATCTCCTGCAGACCCTAATCCCGTGATGCCCATTGCTGTGCTCTCATGTCTCACATCTCACTGTGTCCATAGTATGTGTCACTTGCTGTCACTGTGAGGAGCAGCACAAAGTCACACTTCAGCCTGCTTCAGTCCATCTTTGTGAATGATCAGTCTCTGGTTGATATAAAACGACAGTGAGAAGCAACTGAAGGTTGCTCAGCTTTCTGAACTCAGCTCTTTGGTCAGGTGCAGGAGCAGCCCTGTTGGTGGGGCATGGGAGGCTGCATCTGGTCCCCGGTTCCTGGCTGGCAGACCTGTGCCTGTGAGCTGGCCGTGCTGCTTGATCCTTGAGGTCTCTTCCAACCTAGGCCATTCTGTAATGGTTTCTCTTCATCTAAGCCTACTCATTACTAGTATATTCTGATTCAGCAAATCTTCAATTTGCAATCAGCCTGCTTGGCGATGCATTTATTTCCATTCTGCGGGAGCCAATAACTTAGCAATTGGATACTGGGATACAGGATTTTATCCTAGCCCTTTCGTCCTAGGACTTGCTGGCTGTTTGCTTGTACCACAGCATGTCTTGTGGTTAGGAGGGAAGATGTTCCCAGAAGATTGGAAATAAAGGTTAATCGCTTACTGTCAGTGTGGGATGGCCCTGGCTGTGCCTTGGGGGAAGCACAGGGTACCTTCCATTGGAACAAGTGGAGCTAAGAGCATTTCACACTGTGTGTCTCAGAATCTTTTCTGAAGATTGTGACTGTGGTCCTTTTTAAAATTATTCATATCAGCCCTCTGAAACCTCTGAAACATGACCTCTAAAACATGAGGGTTAATTCATTGACCAGGGACATTGCTTACCGTGCTGTGTTGATGACAAAGATGGGTAGTATCCATGCCATGTTGTGTCCTTTGTAGACTTCTCCTGCTGTGTAAGGGATAAAGGTCTGCAGAAGGAGCCTTAAGTTCAGGTCTGAGACTTGCAGAAAAAACTGCAAGCTGCTGTTTGGACAGCTGGGGACTGCAGCTGTGGCTGTTGGTCACTGAGCATCAGGCAGAGATCAGCTTTGAGGTGAAAACTTCAAGTTTGAGCAATCTCTTCTTTGTCTTCAGAGTTTCATTATGGATTCTGAGAACAAAGTAGCTAGAATTCATATTAAAGCAGTACTCTGCATTTCTTGTATCTATATCGTTATGTCTGGGTATCGTTGCATCTTGGCTTATCTGGCTTTTTGTGGCAAACTGAAGTATTTTTCCATGTGGCGAAGGTTTCAGCAAAAGTTCTGCTTAGTATCAGTTAGGATTGGTTTGTGAGTAATATTTTGTGCTCTTAAGTGGTGTCAGAATCTGTTTGAGCTGCTTGGGGGTACGGGTGACTTGTTGAGCATTGCCTGTGAGTTGTGTGGGAAAACTGGGAGCGAAATATCTAATATAGAGAGATTTGGTTCTTTCTTGTTTTGTCTCATTTTCTTTTTCCCCTCGGCAAAGATAGAGCTGAACCCTTTCAATCCAATCCAATTAAGCAATCCAATTAGCACTACAACTTGCAGGGCACTATTATCGTGTTGACTTTTAATCATGCTACCGTGTATGCATTTCTATTGGAGGCCCTGTTACAGAATAATTAACTGGAACACGCTAATGCAGAACACTTTGAGGTTTAAAAAAAAAGTAAAAATAATAACAAAAACAGAAAAAAAGTCTTAAAAATGGTGTGTATTTATTAGTTGCTTATGTGATATATTAAGGATAAAACGACTATCCAGATTGCAAGTGTGAGCTTAATATTGAAACTGGCTGCCCTGTGCAAGAAAATGCACGGTGGCTAATAGGAGTTGCTGAGGAAGACTGGGCTCGAGCCTCCCTCTTCTAAGAGCTGACCACTGTTTTCAGCTCTCTCTGAGGATTTGTGTAATTGCATCTCATGGCTGTGTCTTAGTTATGAAATGTTTTCTTTTTAATTAAAACATGAGCCCTCTAGTAAATACCACTTTAATTTGGCTTGTAATTAAGCAAAGAACGAATGCTATGCACTGTTTAGCACTCGCAGGACACCAAGTGAATAATAAAAGAGCTGTACAAACAGGCTGTCACATCTTGTTGGTACGGCTTCACCTCCCACAGCTTGCTCCTACATGCAGGTTTTATCCATGTTGTAGTTATCGTGGTGATGAGGTCTATTAACCTTGCTGTGATAAAAACAGCTAAGATACTCTGTCTGAACTCTTCCTATACAATAGGAATTGCAAAGAACTGTAACAACTGTAATGCATTTGAAAATATGGGTCTGGAAGTGTCTTTAAACGTGGATGTGGTTGCCTTGCCAGAGTCGGCAAGCACAAGGGAGGAAAGCAGCTCTCAGCTGTGCTGCATCTGCAGTGCTATCCTATTAATGTACTGCTGTCTTTGCCAGGCCTAACGAGGAGGGAACTAGCTTACAGTAGTTAGTGTAATAAATAACATGAAATGTTTCCTTCAGGTTCATGGTCTTATTGGCCAGAATGGGTTTGGCACGGGTTTGTTCTGGCTTTGAGTCCCTCAGCAGAAGCAAGAGGGTGCAAAGCAACACGACTCACTTTTCCGGCCCAAACTGCTTGGGTTTAGCCACCAAGTATTAGCACTTTCTTTTAAGCTCATGCCTTTTATGGATGTAACTATCTACATGTGGAGTGATGGGTGAGAAAACGTTGCTCTGCCCGAATTTGTTTGTTCCTAATTACTGAGTTTGTTAGACAAGTTTGTTAGACTTGAAAAAATTCTATTGTCTTTCCATTGAAGTGGAACCTTTCTAATGCAAAATTCTCCTCCAGGCTTTGGTTATGGATGATGAAAATCTGGTAGCAGCTTTCTAAAGAGCTAGCTGGAACACTACTAGAATCTTCTGAAAGCATTCTGTAATAGAGTCATACTGAGTGACCTTTCTGCTGTTTTCTGTTTGATTCAGTTAGTGATCCTCTGCAAGAATGCTTAGTTAGGTCTTAAGGTCTTTGTTATTTGCCAAATCTTAAAGCCAAAGTACCTAGATAAATTCAGTACAAACAGAAAGCAAATTGTGCATCTTAAATTG
Source organism: Bambusicola thoracicus (assembly GCA_002909625.1). Taxonomy (NCBI): domain Eukaryota; kingdom Metazoa; phylum Chordata; class Aves; order Galliformes; family Phasianidae; genus Bambusicola; species Bambusicola thoracicus. The sequence continues at coordinate 2,808 of PPHD01031092.1, read as the reverse complement.
TGAATTGCAATAGAGTATTTGAGAGATTTACATTAGGTTTGGCCTTCAAACAGGACAGGGAGAATTGATAAATATACAGTTGACTCCAACTTGTGCTGAATGATTAATGTACTGTTCCCATACCAGTGAATCAAACTCTCTTAAGTATAGTGATAAACACTTGAAAGCCTCCATGGTCTTCTAAAGTATTTATGAGCCTAAATAATGAGTGGAATTATGCCAGGTAAGTTGGCAGCTGAAGTCAGCAGAAGGTTTGTTGTTGACTGCAGTGGGTCAACAAACTGCACTGAGCAACCTGCTGTAGTTAGCGCTGCTCTGAGCCGTGCATTCCCGATTCATCTACTGTGATTCTGGGCAACCAAAACCATCAAATCTCAGTATTACAGAAGAAGATGGAGGAAACTGTGAAGTGAGGCATTTGGTAGAAGAGAATTTGGGGCTTTTAAAGTGAATGCCACATTTGCCATGGAATAAGTCAGGCTTTCCTGGCTTATTCTGTTGAAATTATTCAAGGATCATTCCAGCATGGGATGAGTAAGAGCTTACTGTAGTTATTGCTGGCCAGGGGAGTCTTCTCTCTACTTCTGCAGCTGGGCATAATGCATGGTCTTGTTGATAATGACAGCAGAGTTTATGCATGGAAATAGCTGGGCCCAGACTTGCTAGATATTTCAGCGGGACTCTTTTCAAAGACTTAGCAATGTCAGTTCCAACAGCATGGCAAGTTACTGCTTGGACATAAATATTGTAAGGTCGGACTAAATCTGAAGTTTATTGTCCCCTCAGTTCTTGGATGAGAGCTAAAAAGTTGAAAAAAAAAAGACTGTATGAAAATGATTTGCTTAGCTTGGAGGTGAAATTGTTATGGCTCCTCTCCAGAAAACGTGTTGTAACCCAGGGCCATGTATGAAAAGACAGACAAATCAGCCTTGCAATTGAGCTGCTGCACTTCTTGGGCCAGTGGAAGAGTTGCCTCCTTCAGGGATCACCCTGCCCGAGCATCTTGCAGGGGTTTCCTTCTCAGCACCCTGATGCAAGGGCCTGTGCGCATAGCGGGTACTTCAGAATGCTCCAGGAAGCACAGCTCCTCAAAGCTTCCTTCCCTGGTCAACACTGCAATTAAAATTGCAGTTTTTAATGAGATACAGAATGTCAAATGCATATCAAATTTTTAAATCCAAATTCAGTCACGTTCGGTTAGTCTTCAGCATTCCCTGCTTTCTTTTATGGCTTTGCACTCTTGTTTTCACCTATGGCAAGTCTGCTAACCCACTGCTGTGCCCTGTCTGGGATTCGGTCTTCCCATCCTGATATGGCATTGTTTTTCCTTCTGCTCAAACAGGACAGGAGCAAGTCTTGATCTGCACATCAGAGATTTCAGACAATGCTTTGCACTGCAGAATTGTAGCATCTTGCTTAAGAAATGGTGTCAGCTTTGTGCTTCCGTGCCCAACAAGGATGCTTGCCCCACGTTGTCTCCCCAGTGTTGTCTCTCCTGTAGCAGGATGAGTTTTCTGCCTGAGATATGTACCAGCCCACTAGGACAGGTTACTGGCTGAAAGCAGAATGGGATGCTTGTCTTATGCTGGTGATGGGCTGAGCCCATTGCCTGGCATACAGACAGCAGCCCAGCTTGCTGTGGAAACATTTATCTGTATTTCATCACAGTTCCTTTTTCATGAGATTGGCTTCTGCAGAATCTTACACAAGAGAACGTGAATAGTCTCTTCTGTCACTTCTAATGCTGTCTGGCTGTGTCCTAAGGAACTTGTAGAAGTGAGATAGAAATTGAAAAATGGTGAGTAATATCACATAAGGAATTGATGTGAGGACTGTTGCTGGTTCTGAATGTCAGATCGGTTAAAGGTGATACGGAGTCTCCCAGATGTGAATTTAACACCAGGTGCGGAACTTCCCAAGCAGATACATGGCAGTAGGTCCATCTGAAGCACACGTGATGCCCAGTCCCTGCTGGGCACAGTTGCCACAGATGGCCAGGTTCTGCAGAGACCTCAGGATCCTGGCCTTCAATTTGGCCTGTCTAGGCACAGCAGAAGTGCAGGGCAGCTCCTAGGGGTGCAGAATTCAGGGATCACCTTTGGTGCTGAGTCCTGCCTCTGTGGGCAGAAGCTGTTCCATAGTGGGGGTTCCTCCAGTAGCTCTCAGTGGAGCCTTTGGGCCACATCTGGAAATTCCTGACACTCACTCCCATGTACAGAGTGGGAAACTGTAACAACAGAACTGTCCTTAAAGGTGATGCTGGTGTTCTTCCAGAGGAATGAGGGAAAGGGCTGTCAATGTGTTGGTAATGGTCGGCACTGCAGTTGGCCCACATGGAGGGGGGCTTCGTGCAGCTCCTGCTTGGTACTCATCTAGAAAAGCTTGCAGTTAAATGTTTTGTCATTTGGCTTCACATTGAGCCTGGCCTTACTCCCTCCCATGGGCTGGAAGAGTTGCATTTGATGCTGTATCCATCTGTACATGAAATTGGATGGGATTAGGGAAACTGGACAGATAAGCAGCCTGGTTTCTTCACAGACTGTGCAGTATTTCCTAAAGCACTGGGTTGGTTTTGTTCTGAAGACTCCCAGCCCCTTCTCCATCGTGTCATGGGCAAAGTAGTCCTGCAGAGAATAATTAGAAAACGAGGCCTTATGTGACAAGAACCTATGATGTGAAATGTGCGGTACTTCTGTTTTCAGTTAATTAGGAACTTGAGATCTCTCATTACTAATAAAGCTTCAGGTTTCTGTTCTTTGAAGCAAACAATTTTCCAATCAGATGTGATTACTGAGAAAAGCTCTTTGG
>PPHD01031090.1:0-10154 GCA_002909625.1 Bambusicola thoracicus | reverse complement strand
AACTTGAAAGGCACTGTGCACTGCAGTGCTGTCCCTGAGCAGTGCTAGACCCTGTGCCCTTTCCTTGCAGATAGCCAACGTGCTGGACACCCACGCAGCCACGCTGCAGAGGAAGGCTGAGCGGGAGGTGTTCTTCATGAACACGCAGAGTGTGGTGCAGCTGGTGCAGAGGTGAGCCTCGTGCCCTCCTCACCCCCAGCCCATCGCCACCCCTTTGCAGCATGCCGGGGTCTTTGCTGCCCAGGTACCGTAGCGGCATCCGTGGCTACATGAAGGCGGTGGTGCTGGACCTGCTGAGACGCTACCTGCAAGTGGAGATGCAGTTCCAGCAAGGTGAGGGCTCGGGGCCCTGGGAAAGGGGTTATGGGGCTCCTAGGGGAGCTGTAAGGCTCACGGCACTCTTCCCCATAGCTCACTATGACAAGTGTGTCATCAGCCTGCGGGAGCAGTACAAACCTGACATGACCCCGGTGCTGGAGAGCATATTCTCCCATGCCCAGGTGGCAAAGAAGAACCTGCTGGTGACCATGTTAATCGTGAGTGCAGAAGTGAAAGTCTGAGGCAGGGAAAAGACCATAAGCCTCATCCCTGTGAATGGGATGTGGCTACCACAGTGCTCAGCTGCCTGAAGCCATCACAGCCCCATGCTGTTCACTCAAAAGCAGGCAGAAGCTTGATAAACTGGTATTTACTCCATGTAAACCCAGAATTCAGGGTTTGTGTTCAAGCATCCATTCGTTTTTGGCCATGAGGTTGCTTGGTAAGGGATGGTCTTGTCTCTTGCTTAGCACTGCTTAGCTGCACTGGGCTCAAAAGACAGAATTCTGCTGGGTTTCATCCTTGTTCCCCACACGGGGTCTCACCTCTGCTGTCCGTATGGGGGGATGCCACCCGTCATAAGGAGCTGAGTCAAACCTCGAGGTGGTGCATTGCAGGACCAGCTGTGCGGCCGGGAACCCACGCTGACAGATGAGCTGACAGCCATCCTGAACGAGCTGACACAGCTCAGTAAGACAGAGCACTCCAAAGTGGCACTGAGAGCCCGGCAGGTCAGCAAGCACTGTGCTATCCCACCTCTGTCCCCATCTCCTAACCCCATCCCAGTGTTCCTGGTCACCTTTCTTCTCTTGCAGGTTCTCATTGCCTCTCACCTGCCCTCCTACGAGCTGCGGCACAACCAGGTGGAGTCCATATTCCTCTCTGCTATCGACATGTATGGACATGAGTTCTGCCCTGAAAACCTGAAGGTTGGAAACCTCACTCTTCCTCATTGAGAGAGTTTTGCTTTTGGTTAGCTTTGAGGCTTGGTCTGCAAGTGGGTTAAGCTTGAAAATAGCCTAAAAATGCATTAAAGCCTTGCTGTAGTGTCAGCCCCTATGTAAAGCAAAGGGGGGATGCGCCCCATTGCTGCTGGTTCCCATTTCCTTCTCCCTGCACTGCTGATGTGTGGGTCCATGCCTGGGTCTGGCAGTGTCCCCACGGTGGGCTGGGCATCCCAGCACATAGGTGTTGATTCCTGTGCAGCCCTTATTGATGGACCCCACGGGGGTGTGCCTTCCCCTTTCCTGTAGCTGGGTAAGGAGCTGTTCTGTTCCATCCTTGCCCTAAATGTTGCTTTCTCCCTCTAGAAACTGATCCTCTCAGAAACCACCATCTTCGACGTGCTTCCGTTCTTCTTCTATCATGACAACCAGGTTGTGCGCATGGCAGCGCTGGAGGTGAGGGCTGGGGGCATACAGGGCAGTGCAGATGTGTGCAGATTCAGTGGTACCCACATCTATACCCCATCACCTCCTTTCCAGGTGTACGTGCGACGTGGGTATATTGCCTATGAGCTGAACAGCCTGCAGCACCGGCAGCTCTCGGATGGCACCTGCCTGGTGGAGTTCCAGTTCATGCTGCCCTTCTCCCACCCAAATAGGTACAGCACCCCTCACCCTCCTGCCCACTCCCCCTATGAGATCTTTTCTGCAAAGCTTCTGGATTTGCTTCTGCAACGCTTGGGGACCCTGGGATGGAGGTGCTGGATGAGCCCTCTCTGGGTTGTGGTCTCACACAGGATCTGTGGTGGCTGATAGCCACCTTTCTACCCCACGCAGGATGTCTGTCCCCATCAGCATCTCCAACCCCGACCTGGCTCGGCACAGCACCGAGCTTTTCATGGACAGTGGCTTTTCCCCCCTGAGCCAACGGATGGGAGCCATGGTGGCCTTCAACAAATTTGAGGACTTCACGAGGTGGGCATGCAGGGACACTCCTGGCTGTGGTGTTGTCCCCACAGGCTGTGGGACAAAGGGCTGTTTTCTCACCCCACTGTTTGGGCAGGAACTTTGATGAAGTGATCTCCTGCTTTGCCGACCCACCTTTGGAGAGCTCCCTCTTCAGCGAGGCACGAGCCACCATCTATGGGGAGGAGGATGCCAAGGTGGGCACAACGCTGCTGCTGTCCCACCCTGGATGGTACAGGGATGGTGGCAGCACGGCTGTACTGGGGCAGAAGGGCTGAGCGGGGCTCTCATTGCCAGAACATCCGTGAGGAACCAATCCACATCCTCAACATCGCGCTCCGCCGGGCGGACCATGCCGAGGATGAGAAGCTGGTGCCCATCTTCAGAGCCTTTGCCCAGTCCAAGGTGTGTCTCACGGCACCATTCCCTGCCAGATGGGACATTGCACCCAATGGGCTGCCTCCCCCATGGGCTGGCCATGCTCTGACCTCTTCTGCTTCTGTGCAGAAAAACATCCTTGTTGACTGTGGTCTCCGAAGAATCACGTTTCTCATTGCCCAGCAGGTCAGTGCAGACTGAATGCTGACAGGGTGGCTTTGGGTACATTATGCTTCTCATAGAATCCCTCCCCTTCAGACCTCTTAAGTGCCCTTAAGGACATCAATTACTTTTAGCTATTCCCCCATTGCGAGTGGAGGACCTATATTATTTTTAGTTCTAGTGAATTCACTGCAGAACAAAGAAATCCTCCGCATTCCAGCTGTATTCACACCATCTCGTCTTTCCCCTTTTTGTTCCCTAGAGAGAATTCCCGAAGTTTTTCACGTTCAGAGCCAGGGATGAGGTAAAGCTGTCCCCCAGCTGGGATGGGGCAGGTTCTGTTTGTATGGCTCCTCTCACCCCACGCTGCACCAGTTTGCAGAGGACCGCATCTACCGGCACCTGGAGCCGGCGCTGGCCTTCCAGCTGGAGCTGAGCCGCATGCGCAACTTCGACCTCACAGCCATCCCCTGTGCCAACCACAAGATGCACCTCTACGTGGGGGCAGCCAAGGTGCAGGCGGGCACCGAGGCCACCGACTATCGCTTCTTCATCCGTGCCATCGTGCGGCACTCAGACCTCATCACCAAGGCAAGACTGGGAGCTGCAAGGCTGCCCTTCCCCGCTGCCTTCCAGTCCTGGTGGAGAGCTTTGTAACCTCTCCATGCACTGCAGGAGGCCTCCTTTGAGTACCTGCAGAATGAAGGTGAGCGCCTGCTCCTGGAGGCGATGGATGAGCTGGAGGTGGCCTTCAACAACACCAGCGTTCGCACCGACTGCAACCACATCTTCCTCAACTTTGTCCCCACTGTTGTCATGGACCCCTCCAAGGTGCATTTCTGGGTGTCCTGCTTTGCTGTGTATCAGGGTGGTGGGATGGAGGCTGACGCATGACCTGTGCCACCCTCCATGCTGTCTATTGGACCTGGTCCTGTTTAGTGTACGTTTAGTCTCGGACAGGGGATTGATTTGGCAGTCCCAGAAGCTCCTACAGTTTAATTCTGTGTTTGTGGGCTTGTTCACTCTGGGCTTTTTGCTGGGGAGATGCTGAGCTTTTACACTTAGCAGCGAATCAGGGCTGGTTGCATGGCCTTTGTAAGCAGTGATTTGCTGGAGGGCACAAGGGTGAGCGATGGGCTCTGCCCTCAGGCAGCAGGTGGCAGGAAAGCAGTGGCAGTGTCTGCTAAGGAGGCTGTAACAGAAGAGGCTTTCCCCCTTCCCAGTGGAGAGGCTGAATGGCAGCACTGGCCCCTGGTGGCAGGGAGGAGGAGAGGGAAGGGGACCCCCCCCACAAAGCAAACCTGACATGGCCGTTTGGTGGAGATGCTCCAATCTTGGCATCACATGCATGGCGTTCCCGGGGCTGATGAGCAACTCCTCTGCTGTCCCACACCCAGATCGAGGAGTCGGTACGGGCCATGGTGATGCGCTACGGCAGCCGCCTCTGGAAGCTGCGGGTCCTGCAGGCCGAGGTGAAGATCAACATCCGCCTGACGCCCACCGCCACGGCCATCCCCATCCGCCTCTTCCTGACCAATGAGTCTGGCTACTACCTGGACATCAGCCTCTACAAGGAAGTGAGGGACCCCAGCACCGGCAATGTGAGTACTGCACGAAGTGGGAAACCCTTCTGCAACCACTCAGAGCTGCTCCTGTGTCTGCAGGGAGGCAGCCAACGCTCTGCCCTCCTCTGCAGATCATGTTCCAGTCGTATGGGGACAAGCAAGGGGCGCAGCATGGCATGCTCATCAATACCCCCTACGTCACCAAGGACCTGCTCCAGGCCAAGCGCTTCCAGGCACAGTCCTTGGGCACCACCTACGTGTATGACTTCCCAGAGATGATCAGGCAGGTGTGTCTGACTGAGCTGAATGAGACTTCAAATTACTGAATCTCCACTTCTATTCCTCTTTTCCCCTGAGCGTTTCAAAACTGATTCCTAGCTCTTGCAAATTCACATAGCTGCACTTATAAAGGATGCAAACTATAAAGCCCCGTGTGGAGCTAAGGCACCAAGTTCTGCTCACGCCAAGTGCCAGCAGAAGGCTTTGTGCCCCGTTCTTCCAGCCTGTCCCACGTGTGGTGTCTCTGCAGGCTCTCTTCAAGCTGTGGGGCTCCTCAGAGCTGCACCCCAAGGATGTCCTGACGTACACAGAGCTGGTGCTGGACTCGCAGGGACAGCTGGTGCAGATGAACAGGCTCCCTGGAGGGAATGAGGTAGCAGGGAGGGGTTTGGGAGCGGGGTGCAGGGAAGCTGTGCTGCCACAGGTGGGGTTTGCTGGTGGCTTCCCTGCTCCAAGCTTTGTTTCAAGCCCAAGGGATGCTCCTCAAACAGCTCTGTCTGTCAGTTGATGCAATCTCCAGCTCTGGGAGGAGCCAGCCCTGTGACACTGCGCCATTCTGGGGCAGGTGGGGATGGTTGCCTTCAAAATGAAGCTGAAGACCCCTGAGTACCCAAAGGGCCGGGACATCGTGCTCATCTGCAACGACATCACACACATGATTGGCTCCTTTGGGCCAGAGGAGGACCTGGTGTTCCTGCGAGCCTCGGAGCTGGCGCGGGCTGAAGGCATCCCACGTGTCTACATTGCTGCCAACAGCGGTGCGCGTATCGGCTTTGCAGACGAGATAAAGCACATGTTCCAGGTGGCCTGGGTGGACCCTGAGGACCCCTACAAGGTGTGTGGGTGACCTTTCCTTTGGTCATCAGAGCAAGCAACAGAGGACTTAATGGGAAAAGGACTGGAGCTAAATAAAAGGGGAGATAAATCTGCAGGATCAGTGCTAGGGAAGAGAATCCCCAGTGCCATGGGGATGGTTCCCTGGTGGAGTGGAGATAAAAGTGTGTGTGTATGCATGGCTGCTCTGTCCGGCCCTGCTTCTGACCCTGCTGTGAGGCTGGGTTTGGAGAGCTGGCTGTATCCTATGAGTGTGCAGCTCATTCTTCTCTGTATTTTCAGGGGTTCAAGTACCTTTACCTGACCCCCCAGGACTACACGAGGATCAGTGCCATGAACTCTGTGCACTGTGAGCACGTGGAGGAAGGGGGTGAGTCCAGGTGAGCCCTGCCCTGTGTCTCCCCAAGTCCTGGCTCGCTGTCCTGCTGGCCCCACCATGGAAGTGAGTTTTGCCCTGTCCTACCCATGGCACTGCAGCACTGCCTTCCTGCAGGTACGTCCTCTTGGACATCATTGGGAAGGATAATGGTTTTGGGGTGGAAAACCTGCGAGCTGCTGGCACCATCGCTGGAGAGTCCAGTCGTGCTTACGATGAAATAGTGACCATCAGCATGGTACATACAGCGTGTGCCCTTTCCCAATAGAGCTGGAGAGGATCGCTGCTGCAGCCCACAGCCCCCAGTAACCCTGCATGTCCTTGTGTGTGCGCCCAGGTGACGTGTCGTGCCATTGGGATCGGTGCATACCTGGTGAGGCTGGGCCAGCGTGTCATCCAGGTGGAGAACTCCCACATCATCCTGACTGGGGTCACAGCTCTCAATAAGGTACTGTGCTACAGCCCATATCCTCACCCAGCGCTGTCCCTTTGCTTCTTCCCTATCCTGTGGGATGAGGTGGTACACCCCCATGGGTCCTCATGGGATGTGTTTGTTAAGGAAATGCCACCCTGCAGGTGTTTGGTGTTGCTTTAGGGGCCAGTGCAAGGTGCAGTGCTGGGCTGCAGGGACAGCTGAGCTCTTATGCCAGGGGCAGGACCCATCTCTGGGCACAGCTTTGTGGCCTTGAGCTGATTTGAAACCTTCAGATATCTAAATAAGGGTTTCTTTGCTTTAACATCAGCCTGGTAGGCAGAGGTGGAAATTCATCCTCAAAACAGAGGGAATGCACCCAGACAAAGGTGGATAAAAATGATCTGGAGAGGCAGTTCCTGTGCTAGCAGAGACTTATCCGTGTTTCTCTGCCCAGGTGTTGGGGCGTGAAGTTTACACGTCCAATAACCAGCTGGGAGGTGTGCAGGTCATGCACAACAATGGTATTTCCCACATCACCGTCCCAGACGACTTTGAAGGAGTCTACACCATCCTGCAGTGGCTCTCCTACATGCCCAAGGTAGGAGTGTGCTGCAGGTTGGTGGTGTGGGGTGTTATGGGGTACCTGGCTGGTGACCTGCCCTATGGGGCTTCCCCTTACAGGATAACCGGAGCCCGGTGCCTGTCATTGCCATAAGTGACCCCATTGAAAGAGAAATCGATTTTGTCCCTTCCAAAGTCCCCTATGACCCACGTTGGATGCTGGCAGGGAGACCCCATCCAAGTGAGTGAGAGCAGCCTGTGGTCCCCGCAGCAGTGTGCCCAAATGCAACCTGTGGCTGCAAGCTCTCCCATCCTGGTGCACAATGTGCTTTTTGCTGCACACCGATGCGCAAGGAGCCCTTCAGTGCACATGGTTGTGCCATTGCTCTTCCCTCTGTGCTCTGCAGCTCTCAAGGGGACGTGGCAGAGTGGTTTCTTTGACCAGGGAAGCTTCCTGGAGATCATGAAGCCGTGGGCTCAGACGGTCGTGGTTGGCAGAGCGAGGTACAGCTGTGAGCAGGGGATGCTTCCCAACCCCTGGTGCATGGATGCTGTGAGCACAGACAAGTACAAGTCATTTTTGCCCATGGCACCACTTTTGGGATGGTGGCGGTGGGGTGGACCTCTCTGGGGTGTGACGTGGAGGGGAATTGGCTGCTACTGAGGCTGTCCTGCCTTGCTGCAGGCTGGGAGGTCTCCCTGTGGGCGTCATTGCTGTCGAGACCCGCACTGTGGAGGTGACAATACCTGCAGACCCTGCCAACCCTGACTCGGAGGCAAAGGTGCGTGGGGAGACCTCAGTGCTGCCATGAGGAAGAGCATCCAGCACTGAGGCTGGGGGATCAAGTGGGGGTAAAGCTTAGCATGATCTTTTAGCATGTCTTGACTCTCCTTGAAGGCAGTGAGATCGGGCTGCTCTCACTTTGTCTTCTTCCAGCTCCTGTGCACTGACTGCTGTGCCTGGAGGCGCTGACCCCAGACTCAGCACTGCTGCTCGCTGTCTTTTCCAGATAATCCAGCAGGCAGGACAGGTTTGGTTTCCAGACTCTGCCTTCAAAACAGCCCAGGCCATTCGGGACTTCAACCGTGAGCACCTCCCACTGATGATCTTCGCCAACTGGAGGGGCTTCTCCAGCGGCATGAAAGGTAGGCAGGGTGCTTTGCTGTGCCACCAGCCCTCCTGCAGCACTCAGGGTGCTTGGCCACTGTGTCCCTTTTGTCTCCCAGACATGTATGACCAAATGCTGAAGTTCGGTGCCTTCATCGTCGATAGCCTGCGGGATTTTAAGCAGCCCGTCCTGGTGTACATCCCGCCCCACGCCGAGCTGCGCGGAGGCTCCTGGGTGGTCATGGACCCCACCATCAACCCCCTGTATGTGGAGCTCTACGCAGACAAGGAGAGCAGGTCAGCCTCTGGTTTTCTCCAATGCGAGTTGAAGCAAGCTGGAAGGAGTGGGAGAGCAGCCAAGAGTCCCAGTCTGGAAAAAAAAACCCTGTTGGGTTCTCTGTCCCAAAGTCTTAGGGGATAAAGTTGCTTGAACTATAATGCTTTCCTATCAGCAGTGACCTCTTTTCCCAGGATTTATTTTCCCCCGCAGATCGGTCCCTGCTTTACCAAACTTTCCTCCCAGGGGCGGCATTTTGGAGCCTGGGGGAACGGTGGAGATCAAGTTCAGGAAGAAAGATTTGGTGAAGACCATGAGAAGGATCGATAAGGTTTATGCCAAGCTTGTGGAGCAGCTGGGTAAGGGGAAAGGATCTTCAGCACGTGGGCCTTGGGGTGGCTGAGATGGGAGCGCCGAGCAGAGCCCATGCTGGGAAACAACAGCTGGTAACGTCCTGCAGGGACACCTGAACTGCCTGAGGGGCAGCGCAAGGAGCTGGAGAAGCAGCTCAAGGCCCGGGAGGAGCTCCTGCTGCCCATATATTACCAGGTGGCCGTGCACTTTGCTGACCTGCATGACACCCCTGGCCGCATGCAGGAGAAAGGCGTCATCACGGTGAGCACGGAGGCTGGGGAAGGGGCTTGGTGCAGGGGTTTTGCAGCTGCAGCATGTAGGGGAGAGTACCCCTCTTCCCTTCCACATCTGCTCCTCTTCCTCTGCAAAGGCTTAACCTGGGCCCTGCCTGTTTCTGCAGGACATCCTGGAGTGGAAGAATGCCCGCTCATTCCTCTACTGGCGGCTGCGACGGCTGCTACTGGAAGAGGTGGTGAAGCTGGAGATCCTGAAAGCCAACAGCGAGCTGAGCCACATCCACATCCAGTCCATGCTGCGGCGCTGGTTTATGGAGACAGAAGGAGCTGAGAAAGTATGCGGGGCCCTGGTTTTACCTACATCTTTTTGCATTTTTGGTAGTCTGTGAAGCTTTCATGAGTTCCAATTTCCAAACCAGCCCTCTCTCAATGGCTGCTACATGGGTTGGGAGCAGCACATTGTGTCATATGTGCAGGACTGAGGAGGACAGTGCCATTATCCACTGTGCTATGGGAGAAAAAGCCCAAGGATGTAGCAGAAGGGGGAAGATCAGGCCATGTGAGTAATGGGAACCCCCCATCCGTGGTGCTGCTCTCCCCAGGGATACCTCTGGGACAACAACCAGGTGGTGGTGGAGTGGCTGGAGAAACACATGCAGGAGGATGATGGCAGCAAGTCAGCCATCCGGGAGAACATCAAGTACCTGAAAAGGGACTACGTGCTCAAGCGCATCCGGAGGTGAGTGGCTGCGGGAGCTGTGTGTGAGGGCACTGCCATCCCCTGTGCTGGGGACAGCGGGTGGTGGCCTCCCAGCCTGCCACGATCTCCCATCTGCCTCACAGCCTGGTCCAAGCCAACCCCGAGGTGGCCATGGACTGCATCATCCAGATGGCTCAGCACATCACCCGGGCACAGAAGGCTCAGGTTGCCCATCTCCTGTCGACGGTGGACAGTGAGAGCCCATCCTGAGCCAGCAGGAGGAGCAGTGGTTCCTCAGCCCTCCAGCCGAAGCCTTGGGCTCTCCCTTTGTGCCTAAATAAAGGATGCCAATGTCTGTACCTTAAGCTATGAAGACGCTCTCTCCGTCTGGTGCTGGGTTTGGCAGAGATAAACTTGCTCCAAGTCAAAGCTGGAGGCTGGACCTGGTGCGGAAGCTGATGTTTAAAAGAATTAAGCAACTTCTACCGTGTTTTAGTTGCAAGCCCTGGCCTTAATCTTTTAAACAAGCACCAGGGTCAGACACTCTGCACAAGACTAGCTGGAGCTGGACAAAGGGAGAGGTCTCCGTATGGCTGTGTTGGGACTGACCGTGCACTGGCACAAGGAAATGTAAATACTGCTGAGGAAGGATCAGCCTCAAAGCGATGCTTTAAAACAAAC
>PPHD01031089.1:0-10154 GCA_002909625.1 Bambusicola thoracicus | reverse complement strand
CCTACCCCCATTCACTCAAAGTGAAGAACAAAATAACAACCCCAAAGCTAAGAAACATTACATAAATTTGCCTCCTTATATCTCATGAATTAATTGGTGATTAATGTTTGCATAGCACAGCACTAGCACAGAGCAAAAAGATATTTCTTTCACCCATGCTGATTCACCAGGCACTGGAACGCAGTAGAACGTCTGTCTTTCCAAGGTGACTGTTTGCGAGGAGTTCATATCAATTTCCTGCTGTGGCTGGAATACCAATAGAAATAACAACATTAAAAACCTGATCAGTTTCTTTTCTGTTTAAAACCAAATGTTCACATATTCAGCTACTCAGCCAGAACTCACAACAAACATGCCGGATTGCATATTATGAAACAGTGAATCTAAGCAGTGTGGGTTGCGTTCTCTCCCATCCCACCCAATCAAACAAATGTTAAGTGATTGGCTTGAACTCTGCTGAACTTCGAAAGCAGACAAGCAATTAGGAATACTGTGCTGTCCCAATCTGAGATTAACTTTCAGTTTTAAGAAACGTATCTCCAGGAGCCCACCGTGAGCACCAAATTAGACTGCACTTATAAACCATATCTTTCCAGCTAATACATCATCCCAAAATGCAGATAACTCATGTAACTTACCCCACATTCTGCCACATCTCTGTATTTACCAAAATGCAAAACCTGTCAAGACGGGAAAAAACAATGCAATCATTCCCTGTGTGCCAGCAGCCTGAATACGAATTATTTACATTTAAATTACTGCACTTAAGTCCTTCAAATATATATATTTTTAAAGCAATATTTATTCTCTAAATTCCCCAAGAGAATTATAAAGACTGTTATATTACTGATGCTACATAATAAGCTACCACCAAACAGTGCCCAGACTCCACAGCTTTAGCTCTGAAACATGAGAAACGTGACAGCTAGGAAGAAGAAAACACTAAGCATTTACAGAAGTAATGAGTCAGTATTTCACTTACACGTGCGTTTGTGTTTGGGTCAACTGTTTCATATACACCCATATAGAACTCAGGATCAAACATATCTTGAACCATACAGCGAAATTTCACTAAACTGTTGGGCTTCAGGTAATGCACAGGAACATCATTCAGCGACGGGACCTGTAAAAGAAAGCTTTTCCTAAACAACTGCCATACAAGCATTAAATATCACCATGAAGTCAGCAAAAAAAAAAAAAAAAAAAAAAACATTGCAAAAGCTGTCACCACCCTTTTCTTATCGTCCTGTATATCCTACTGCTAACTCGCTTGGCTCAAGCCCTGAAGCATTGTAGTTTTTAATCCAATTAACAGTGCTCCAGGATGCCATTTCTGCCAGCCTTTTAGACTAAAGCAGCATTTGAACTCAAATGTGTACGTTTTATTTTTAAATCTAAAGCACGGCTTTTCCTTGTTGTACTTCTAGAAGTTTTAGCAGAGGCCATTTTTCCCTCAGATGTGAACATCCAAGCAGCTATTTCTTCAAACCCACCTGAATTTCGCAGCATTACAATAGAAGGATGTGAAAGAAGAACAGTTTGAACACTTGCTGCGTACGTTTATTGCAGACCAACAGGGCTGGCCTCCAAATATGACAGCGTTTGTCAGCTCCTGCCACCTACTGGATCCCAGCACCAGCAGGCAGCGCTCAGCAGGTGGGGCCCAAGGCAAAGCAGCACACTGGAGCCAAGGACGGGGGCTGCTGCACTATCAGGCAGGAATTTGCATCCTGGTTTTACACACAGATTAAAGCATCTGAAATGTAAATCGTCATCACAAAGGCCTAACGTTCAGAAGTGCATAACACGAAAAGGAAGAGCTTCTTAAAACCATCTCGCTGTAATGATTAGGAGGTACAAGAATGTAACTTAAGAATTGTGCAACTCGAAGAGAATAACAGTCTTACCCAATTAGTAGCATTATTTTCCTTTAACTTCTCTTTGAAGTAGTCAGTTACCTTCTTCTCCCAGTCGGAATTTGGAGTATTTTGGGCTACAAAACAAGGCACGTTTCCATGAACATTTGCATCACATAACAGACTCCTATTCAGCACCGCGCTAACACAGTAAGCAATTCAAACGTTTATCCCCATTCTGGGCAACCAGCTGAGTTCGAGCCGACTTTATGAATGTTACATTGTGCCGAGCTCCACATCCCACGCCCCTCGGGCGAACCGAGACAACAACAGACAGACACGCCGGGCAGCGCAGAAGGGCTCTGAAACACAGCGGCACCCCCGGGTAGGTGCCACTGGAGGAGCCGAGGCACCGTTTGCTGCTACATGTCCCCTGAGGAAGTTTTCCTTATTTCAGGGAGCTTTTAGCTCAGATCAAGCCTAGCACTGAGCCTCAGCTACGGCACCGGCAGCGTTCATGGGGGCACAGCGAGCAGCAAGCCCCACGGCCGTGAGAAGAGCCCTCGTTCTGAGGGCTGCCCTCAGCTCCAAACCCATGTGCTCGCGGCTCGGGTGCCTCTTCCAGTCCTCCAGAGGAGCGCATCGAAGCAGCACCGCTACCACCGCGCAACACTGACCCCGAAAAACACACGTGGGTCTGTTCTACGCTAAGTTCTGAGGCGGATCGCCCGGCTGGGACAGCCCCACACAGCCCTACGCCAGGCCGGCCGCCGCCCCGCACCGCCCCGCAGCGCACGGCGGCACACCGCGCCCCGGCCCCGCGCCGCTCCCGGCGGGGAAGGAGGCACCGGCCCGCGGCCCTTCCGCCGGCTCGCTCCTGGCAGATCCCGGCCCCGCCCGGCCCCGCGCTCACCGAAGATGCCCTGCACGATGCTGAAGGGGTTGTTGAGCCAGTCGGCCACGCACGGCATGGCGGGAGCGAAGCGGGCGAGGGCTGCCGCCACCGCCGTCTCCCCAGCGCCCCGCAGCCGCCAACTCCCGCTCGCCAGCCCAGCGCGGGGGCCGCGGACTTCCGCCCTCCGCCTTCTCCTCCTCCTCTTCCTCTCAGAGCGGCAGCAGCAATGGCGACGCGATCCGGACCCGCCTTTTCCTCCCGCCCCTCCCTTCTCCTCCTCTCGCCGCGCCCGCCCGCGAGGCCGCCATCTTAAAGGCGGGCGGGATGAGGGCGGAAGAGGCTGGGCCGCTGACGGGGAACGGACGTGGACGGGGTGCAGCCATGGCGGCGGCGAAGCCCGGTGCCGGCACCAACCTTCTCTTCGCTTCCTCCGCTACGGAATTCAACTTCACCGTGCCCTTCATCCCGGTCAGCCAGGCGCCGGCCGCGCCACCGGGCCCCGCTCTCCTTACAGCGGGTAGGGGGTGCTGCGAGGGGCTCTGAGGGGGGTGGGCGCTATGGCGTGTGGGGGCTGAGGGGCAGCTCCTCACCCCGCCGTGCCTGGGGCTCTGTGCCGTGCCGTGCTCTCCCGTCCCCTCGGCAGCAGCTCCTGCCTCAGCTTGACCCTCGTCTTCCCTGTGCACCTCTCCCACGTCATCGTTTATTTTCCATGTGTGGATATAGCGTCCTAAGCAGGAACTTCAAATTTCCGTGTTAATTTAACCATTTATCAGCTGCCCGGGGAGCGGTGGGTCGCTGTCCCTGGGGGCGTACAGAGCTGTGGGGATGTGGCACTGAGGGATGTGGGCATGGTGGGATGGGCTGCTGGGGGGACTGGATGGTCTTGGTGGTCGTTTCCATCCTTAATCAGTCTGTGATTCCACACTCTGTTCAAAATCCAAAACTCTTTTTCAACGCTGACATGTCTTAGCTAGGGAAATAAATGCAGTACATCTCTGTGGGCTTAAAAACATGCCTGCCAAGTGCAGCTTCAGAATGTTTTTTAGGTGTTCTGTGTTTTCAGTGGGAGGGAGAGGGAGTACGAGCATTACAATATCATTCCTACTAACCTAAGATAGGTAGCTGATACACGTACTGAGTTTGTGCAATCCTTACAGTTTTTAAGTGCAGGTCTGGAAAGCAGCACTATGTGAGTGGCTCTCACATGGCAGCTTCCTGGATAGGGAGGAAATCTGTTGATGGGATTTCAGTAATAAGGTGTGATTAGTTGTGCGCTCACCTCTTCACTTAATTTTTGATAGGATGAAGGTTCATAGTTTTGCAAATGGAGTGAAATTAATTGCTAAAGACCTACTGAGGTTATGCTACATTCAAGGGAGGGGCATCCTGTTATATTCTGCTTCTGTCATCCCTTGTGTTCACCTTGACCATCCAGCTGTCACAAGGACCTGGATGCATAGAGCAGTTTGCATCTTGAATTACCGTCTGAAACAGGAAGGGATGAGCCCTTGAGTTTGAACCCTGAATTGTTATGGGAATCTACCTCAGGAATTGTTTGACATCCACATGAAAGCTGACGTTTGGAAGCTGTGTGCATGCTTGCATCTGTTGCATTTCGAAGAGTGAGTAGCAGTAAGAGTTTTGTGCCTTGCAGTTTGAAGGAGAAGGTGTGTTCTATGGTTCAGATGTAGTAATTAATATCTTTACTGTAGGGAGAGTGTTCCCAATGAGGACTTGGACTTTTGTCACTTGGGATTGTCAGGTGGCAGTCTGTGAGTGACAAGGCATTGTCTGTGAGGGATGCACAGGTGGCTGTCACACAGTCATTGTATGTGAGAGGAATACTGCCCTTGTATATCAAAGCTGAAGAATCATAGGATTTGTTTTCGTTTGTACAAAGTGCTTCATTTCCTGCCAGTCTGTCCATGTGTTTCAAAGGAGTTTGTGCAAATTAGTAAAAAGATAATGTAGAAATTGTGTCTGAAATCTATATGTGTATATGGTTAGATAAAAGTTTGTATGTCCATTTTTTTTTTTTTTTTTAGGAAACACACAGATAGAGCGAGTTCCCCAAATATACTTGAAGAGGTTTGTGAGTAGGAATGTGGTAAAGGCCTTGAAAACTCTTCAGCACATTCCTCTGTGTATCACCATCTGATGTTGCAGTGAGGTGAATTGCTCCGCTGTTAGTTACTTTGGGATGTGAAGAACTGTCAGCGTGGTGTGCAGTGTGCTTCTCTGTATTTCACGGCATTTATGAGAAAGGAAAGGAAGGAAAAACTTGGAGTCAAGAAAATAAGAGCTTTTATTAAGTGGAAATTGCTGTTTTGAATGGAGGTGGGAGTTGATCCATAGGCCTGAATTTGTTCTGGTCACTGCTTATAAATTGATTTAGTATTTTCCGTAAGATGGTTTGCAGACATAGATTTTTGGATTTTGTTCTTAAAAGTGGCACAAAACACCATAGGTGCAAATTCCAGTGGTGCTTGCCTGAAATTGTTACCATCAGAAAAAAATAGTAAATAAACATTTTAGTTGTGGCAAATTCTGCTTTCCTGATTAATTCATTAGAGCGGCAGCTTCCTGGGGGGATTTCACTATGGATTCCCCAGTGCTCCTGTGATACTCTCATCCTGTGATGTTGGATGCAGATAAAGATGTAAAGATGTTTGTTATCGGCCACTTGGAGCTGCAGGGGTGTTTGGTCTCTCTTTGCCTGGGGACTGAGGAGCAGAGAAGCAGTAATGGTGGATTCATCCCCGTTGTCTGGAGATTATTTGACTACCAGAGCAGACAACAATGCTCTTATGACTTTCAGTAAATTGCTTTGGGTGGTTGCAAGGAGCTGTTCCCTCGGCAGGCAGGCAGTGATGCTCAGACAGCTCAACGTTCAGCTAAATTTATTGCTGGGCTCAGGTCAAACTGCTTGGTTTTCCAATTGCTACTGGATCAGTGTAATGCAGAAAGCTGCAACTGACCAGGAGCTGGTTTGTGTTCTTTCTCATGATGCAAAAAGACAGACGTGACAGGATTTTAAGCCCTCTACTGCAATTACACAGGATGGGGTCTTAATTTTCTGTAGCAGAGATCCACCTCTTGCACAAATCTAGTGTAAGGTTATTTGACAGAACCAGACTAACTCTTGCTTGTGATGAGTCTTGATAACCTGGAGCGGTGAGTTTTGGCCACCTTGCAAGTAAAGTGGGAAACTGAGAGAGGGCATTGCTGATGGGTCAGGTGAGGATGACCTTAAGCCACTAATAGCCATCACCAGTAGGCACGGTCTGTTTGGGAACGTCCTTAATCCCTACTTTTAAGTGAGATCTTGGAAGCCTAAACAGTAGAGAGTAAGGTTCTATTCTTAGTGATTGTTTTTGTAGCGAGAGGGAATGAAGCAAAGCCACTCTTGTATTAGGTAGGCATAAGGGAGATTGAAGGGGATTTTAGTGCCATGGAAGCATGTTTCTTTGACAAGCTGGCTTGGAAAGTTCCTAATTTAAGTCATACTTTGGCCTTTTACTTAAACTTCTAGTTTTTGTTGCTTTATCTATGTACAGTGAATGAGTTTTGTGGCTTGTTTTAGATGTTCTTGAAGACTTGGTGTCCTTTGTTTAACTTTATGGCATGTTTAATCTTCAAGGATATGTAAGATTTATAATGCTTTTGGTTTCATAGAGCCCAATAGAGTTTTGGAAATAGTTCATAGCATTACAGAATGTTTTGTCTACGTATGCTGATTTGTTTGAACCTCTCGGGACATCTTTTTGTTTTGTTTGTCTTTGCAGATGATTCTGCAGATGTTGGCGAAGAGGACAGCTTCTTGGGTCAGACTTCTGCCAGCCCTAATCCTCCACAGACTTTCAACTATTTCTCTCAAGTGCCCAGTAGCAGCGATCCATTTGGAAGCATTGGGCAGCCGCCCTTAACATCTTCTGCCCCACCTGTTGGAGCAGCAGCCTTCTCCAGGCCTCCAACTTCACTTCCGCTTGTGACTGGGTCACAGGATGGGCAAAATGCCTTTTCTCCACAGCTTCCCAAGTCACAGTCCTCTTCTGGTCCTCCACCTACTTCACAGGTGGGAATCACAGGTTATCAGACTCCTCAGCAGAGCTGTCCCCCACCTGCAAACGCTTCTGCTCTTCCATCTCAGCAGGGGTATAACCCTTATCGCCACACCACCCTGAGCAGCAGAGCCAACCCATACCTTACTCCGCCACAACTGCAGCAGGGTCATGCGCCAACCCCACCTGTTCACCCACCATCCTCTGTCCCACCTGTCCAGATGTATCAGACACCTCCAGGGCCATTGACACAGGTAAGTAAATTGTTCCTGACGTGGTGCTACCAGAATTTAACAATTTAAGACTCTATTCCATTTTGAATTATGTATTTTACCTTAAAGATCTATCCTGTAGTTGGAAAGTTTTCAAAAACATAAGCAATGGGCAGCTTGCCTGTACTGTTTTCTGATTGAAAGAGAATGTTCTTGGAAAAATAAAAGCTCAGAGCACTCTTTATTGCAAAGGATGAATTAGTTCTATAAAGAAAACCTGTAAAATTGAGAGAGTTGTCTTTTTAGTTTCCCCAGTCTCAGTCACAGCTCCGAGCTCCCAGGCCTGCGGGTCCGCTGGTCCAAGCACCTCCTGTTCTGCCACAGAACCAATATGAGCCGGTTCAGCCACACTGGTTCTACTGTAAGGAGGTGGAGGACAAGCAAATATGGATGCCATTCAGCATTCTGGATTCTGCAAAACTAGAGGAAGTCTATAATTCTGGTAAGTAATAAAGATTTTTATTGTATCTTCTTCAGAGGTGAGCAGAAGGAACTTGACAGAAGATATTAAACTTCTCTTCCATGATATAAATATGTCTTACTGTCTTAGTATCAGTCACAGTAGTGACTGGGGCCTTGGAATGAGAGAGGAAAAAAGAATGCATGTGTTTGTATTGTAACTGAGGGTAACTTCTGTGTCACAGTCCAGCCTGATCCTGAGAGTGTGGTTCTGAGCACTGACGGCGGACGCTATGATGTGTACCTGTATGACAGAATGAGGAAGGCTGTTTACTGGGAAGAGGAGCCTTCAGAAGTGAGACGATGTATGTGGTTCTATAAGGGAGAGAAGGATAGCCGCTTTATTCCTTACACTGAGGATTTTAGTGATAAGCTAGAGGTAGGTATTGCTTTTTACGTAACTTTCACGAAGAACTTGGAAGTACTTTTTATTTATGATTGTAGAATTCCTTTTGTTTCATTAAAATGATTCCTGATGTGTAATTTCTGGAACATAAGTAAGCAAATTCTGGAAAGTGGAATGGTTAATTGCTCATGCAGTGGTCCTGTGCTGCTGTGGCCTTAAATCAGCTTGTGTAGTGCTTCATCTGTGATGCTTTTAGAATCATAGAATCACTGAGGTTGGAAGAGACCACTGTCATCTAGTCCAACCCTCAAACCATCCCCACCATGTATACTGAGCCATGTCACTTATAGTATAGATAAAACTATATAACTTCTAACCTTAACATTACAGATAACGCGCATGGCTGAAAAAGACTTGAAATGAGTATACCTTCTCAATTTAACTTGTTTACTGTTTCAGGCAGAATATAAAAGGGCCGTAACTACAAATCAATGGCATCGTCGACTTGAATTCCCTAATGGGGAGACAATTGTTATGCATAATCCCAAGGTAATAGATTCTGGCAACCTCGCTCTTAGAGAGCTCATTGGGGTGAATGAGTATAAAAATAATGCAGTGTTAGTTTTACTTGAAATTGACTTGTTAATTGTTTTGGGTATGTGTGCGTTGAAGATAATGCTTATAGAAACTAAACTCTTCTTGTTTCAATGTGCTGCCACCTGACTAAAATACAGTGCGTCCTGGTACTTAGAAAGAGTAAGGGTTTAGATGGCTGAAATACTTGCTAAGTGTAACTGGCAGCAAACAGAAGGCAATTTTAATTAACCTCAGACAGTCTCTACCAGCTGGAACGTAATTTTAAACTGAGCTTTCACATGAAGAAGAGCATTAATCAAACTGTAAGGAAATTAGCTTGAATATTTAAGCCACAAAAAGTCTTCCACTGCAACTATTTCTAGGCCATGAGGAAGTAGAATAACTAAACCTTTTTTGTACTGTAAATGCTCTGCTAGCAGTGTCTTGTGATTTAACTATGGACTTCAGACTTATTGATCAGTGTTGTTAACTGTTCTCTTATCACAGATGCAGTAATACATAAAATTTAAAAATATATATATATTTATGTCAGAATCACAGCTACTCCTACATTAACCATGTGCTAATGTAGGTTAAGAAGTTTCATCCAGGAAAAACTCTAGATAAGAGGCACTTAAAACTGTTAATGTCATAAATATGACATGACACTATCGTGCTAGTGGCTATGAACAGCCATGCTAGTGAATTAATCATTTTCTAAGGTTTTTATGCTCCTTCAAATGTTTTTCTTCTCTGATGAACACCAATCAATTTGTTTTTGCCTTAAATTAGAATAATTGTAAATAGGGAAAACAGTCAGTTTCTTCACAAAAAGTAGCCAGCTGATAAGGAAGAGTGGGCACTGGGGTCCAGGAAGGAGGTGCTTGAGTAATGCTTGTCTGAGGAATTAAAATTGTTAAGAATTGCAGAGCAGGCCAGCATCTTCAACTAGTGGTTACTGTAGTTTAAGTCATCTGGGTGCTTCTCAAGCTAATGAGAATTATCTGTGTTACTTCAGGGTCTAGAGTCTCATTTAAGGAAAGCTGTGGAGAAGCTCATAGGGTTTTGAAAGGTTGTGTTTTTTTTGTTGATTTTGTTTGTTTTTGTATTTATAAATGGAAAACGTATTCTTTTTCAGGTTATAGTTCAGTTTCAACCTTCTGCCACATCAGATGAGTGGGGTACCTCTCAAGATGGTCAGGCAAGACCAAGGGTAGTAAAACGTGGAATTGATGATGATCATGATGAAATACCTGATGGTATGTGATTAGTATGTGGGACTGCATCTTGAGCAGTAGCTTTGGTTCAGTGCAATAGTTGGATGATAGTGAGTGGAGCAGCAAAATGCTGTTCGTGTTTAGAGTCTAAAGATTAAAGTTGCTCCATAATCTAAGCTGCAATTCCTTTGGTGTTATTTTCTAATCAAAGCAATCCTGTGGACTGTGTGATATCTTGAACCATGGTGTGTAATAGGCTATATGAAGCAGGTAAGATTGCTTGACTCTGTATTTTTCCTTTTTTTTTTCTACAGGAGAAATGTCCCAAGTTGACCATTTGGTGTTTATGGTTCATGGCATCGGTCCTGTATGTGACTTGAGATTTAGAAGCATTGTTGAATGTGGTAAGTTTTTCCTTGTTCAACTGTAGTTTTATTCTTAACTATTACGTGTAGACAGCTTATCTTTCAGG
>PPHD01031088.1:0-10154 GCA_002909625.1 Bambusicola thoracicus | reverse complement strand
AAAAACACGTTAAGGATAAAAATATAAATAACTGGATTCAACCCCAGTAGGTGTTTACCAGGCTCACTGAATTTACACTGGGGATAAGCATGGTTATTTCCATGTATGTGAAATAGGTTCTTTCCACATATGCTTCCCTTCTGCATACCTACAGCATGCTCTGTAATAGTAATAATAACACTAAGCACTTAATGTTTTCATCTTCAAAGCTCTTTGCAAATATTACCTAATAGGAGACACTCTGATTAAAAAAAAATTTTTTGAAATAATAGTTAGATTGGGTCACACACCAGACAAGTTTTCATAAACTCAGTATTCAAAATTCACAATAGAAAAGTGAAAATATTTTGCTGCAAGTGTACGTAGATTTCCTTACTGCAGAATAATGACAGTTCAGAATACCTCTAGTGAAGAGTACTGCATATCTCCCTGACCACAAAGCTGTTTGATGCTGCAGGATACTAAGCTACGTGCCCTTATGTCAACAACACATACAAGCTTTCATTTACACTTCAGCATAGGCATCTTCAGTTTTCCAGGCAACATTCACACCATTTCACTAAGTAGTCAGTGCAGCTGCTCTGATTACTCTGAAGACTCCTGTTTTGTGGGCTTTTTTTGTTTGTTTGTTAATTTTTTAAGCATCTTCAGGAACATAGACTCTTAGAAGCAACAGTTCTGATGAGTTCTAATCAGGGAATCAAAGCACATGATGTGGATACCTGCTCTTCTCTGAGCATTTGCTCCTCTAAAGCCAGTCAGCTGCTGTAAGCTTTCCTGAGAACTGCATGGTCAAAACTGGTAGGGCCTGTGGACCAAGAGCTGTTCTAGAGTCTTTAAAGACAAGGGGGAGTTGGTGGAAAGCTGTTTGTATTCAGTCAGAAAATGCCAGCAGAAAAAGACTAACAACGTAGTAACTACTCTGTGCTTCATTCACTGCCTGAACAGCAACAAAAACCTATGAAAACCATTTCCAGCTTGTCTCTTTCAAAGGAGAAACATGAACAAAAATACCTGCTTAATTAAAGGAAGAAAAAAACATCATCCAGAAGAAAGTATTGTACTGAACATTTAGCTTTTGATGCTTTTCATCCTCAGAATCAAAAAGAATTGTTTAAGTACACACACAAATCAGGTAGAAAAAAAAGCCAGTTTTGTAGTAGTGTAGGACTTCAGAAGCAGTAAAACTGCTTCCAATAAATACTTTGCAATGCCAGGCAAAGTATCATAGTAAATGTCAATAATGACACCATAGGAAAAAATTAACTCACCTAACTGATGATAGGGCCTCCAGCTACTAAACATATCCCTTCAAAAAGCAGCATATAACCAGAAAACATTGTTTAGTGGGAGACTAGCCCTTAAATGAGCTCAGGGAGGGGTGGACCCTGGTCCTCCCAATTCCAGTCACATGGGAAGCAGAGGTGAATTGTTTGCACCTGTGCTCCCTGGGCCAGCCACCCCCTTCACCAGGTGCTCGATCACCAGTCCAGGCCTGACATAAGAGTTCCATACACAGGGGAAGTATAGCAAAAAAAATCCTCTTCTTATATGCTGTAGTATACATTGCATTTAGTTCTGTGACCATTTACACTTTGTTCAACCACACGGAATTCTCCTTAATGCTCCCTATCTCAGCTCAGTAGAAGGATGGTAACGTGGGGCTGTAGTTTTCCCATTTCTTCCTGTCTTTTTATAATCTATGGTTTCTTGCAGTTAATGTTTACCTTCTGGGGGTTTTCCTGTGAAGAAAGGGAGCTATATTACCAGTCTATCTTTTCCCAGACACACAGACTAAATGTTCAATGGATATGTTTTATTATCATCTGCATCAGTCTAATTAGCTTCACCCTCTGC
Source organism: Bambusicola thoracicus (assembly GCA_002909625.1). Taxonomy (NCBI): domain Eukaryota; kingdom Metazoa; phylum Chordata; class Aves; order Galliformes; family Phasianidae; genus Bambusicola; species Bambusicola thoracicus. The sequence continues at coordinate 8,297 of PPHD01031088.1, read as the reverse complement.
CACCGTTAAGTAAGAAGGTGTAACGTATACATGAAGAACATCAATGGGAAGGAAGCGTAATGGTGATGGAGACTACATCAAAAAAGGAACATCATTTAAAAGGCTAATATACTGCATTAAGCTCAGAAGCTGAACCCTGATCTAAATTCTGGGCTCAATATATCCATTTGTCTAATTTCCTTGCTTCTGAAATTAAGCATTATATAAATGTGTCATAGTGCTCCAGTTGTTCATCTCTTAAGAAATGAAAAGCTCCGAGTCTCATTCTGCATATTTAAAGAAAAATAAATTGCAATCGAGATATAGCGCTGACTAAAATGGGATTCAGTGTTTATTTAAAGTGGGTCTGCTTTCTCCGAGACATGGGCAGCATTAGGATATAGCCTGCAAAATTCCCATCTTCTCCAGTACAGTGAGAACACAATGTTTCATTACAAAATTAGAGTGCAAAATAAATTTGTGTGCCCTTTGTACAGGCGGTGCTTCAGTCATTTTTTAACTGTATAGATTTGGTTTGCACTGTAAGATCATAAATGTTTGTTGGCTTTTTCTCTATTGTACATTACAGGATATTACAAGTAGCTGCTAACCAAAGCCAAAAAAGTAGACTTTTCTGTGAGCACTAGGAAGTACAAAGCCACTGCTGTCAGTTCATGCACACAACTGCATGATACCATCTAGAATGTGAGAGAGATTTGCAGCATTTGAAAAAAAAAAAAAACAATAAAAATCACAGATTTCAATTAATTCCCATACTGTTGTGGTTTACCACACTTATTCCACTAACCCACCTTCCATTAGCACAAGATATGATGCTTGTTAGCCTTAGTTAGCTTGTTAGTCCTTCTTGGCTGTGCAATGAGCTATGCCGTGAGGATGCTTTGGAAGTGTAAGGAGTCATGATGCTTCAGAAGGAGCCATGGAGTAGCTCTCTGGCTACAGATTTAGGACTGTATGGAGAGTAGCAAATTGAACGGATAAGGCAGCAGTCTCTGGCTGCGCCTTTACCCCTTGTTTCTTCCTCATTCCCTCCATGCACTCTCCTCACTCCCACACCTTTCAGTGCACTGTATGTGAGCAGGTGCCTCTCTGTTTTCAACAACTTTGAGAGATCTTTGTTGAAATGGATTGCTTCAGCATTTATTGTTTTTAAATCACTTTCCAGTGTATAACGTATGCTTCTCTGAGAGACAAAAATAAGAAATGCTGTTTTATCACCTCACAGCTTTCTCTGCAGTTAACAATCAAAGCTCGTTAGAAATTAAATTACAGCAGTTCATAGAATCTATACTGAAGTTAATAGATTTTGTTTAACTATAAAGGTATCAAAGATAGAGTTGCTGACAACGGTGTCAATATTTCCTGACTCTTACCTACACTCTGGAGTTTCAAGGAAATCTCCTGGCTTCACAGGCTGCCTTTGGCTCTCCTGGCAGTGCTGCACTTACCTACACTGACACTGGGAACCCTGGTCTCCAGCAAAGACATTTCACTATAAAGGGTCATGGACAATTGACTAAGTGCAGGTTTCAGTTCAAGACAGAAGAGCTGCCATTTTTGTATCTGACAAGGTCTTTAGGTCTGCAAAGCTCAGGGGGATGCCAGCAGTCCTGAGAAAGGTTCTTCGCCCAAGAAGGAGCATTGAAGAGGAAAGTCAAAAAAGAACAATTATGTGGGTTAAAGTAGGAGGTTATGAAAAGAAGCTTATAAATTGATTGTTATTGGTTATTTCAGTAGGTGCTACTAGAGGTCATAACTTGCTGTGGGGAAAGAAATGTTATTTTTGTGTAACAACAAGACATTATTACTCTAAATATATCCAACGAGGTGCCAGGGAGCTCTGACACAAGATAAATTCCTGCTTGCAGAAATGAAGACCTGCATTTCTGAGTAACATCAGGACATGCACAAACTGGTTCTGCATTTTGAATAATAGCCAGAAGGAAAAGTTAACTACAAGAAGCTATCACATCATATCGTAGTAGGTAAGAATTAAACAAGAATGTGAGGAGAACAGGGAGGGGATAACCAAGCAGTAATCAGGAGCAAGATATCCAATTAAGTGAATTAGAAGCATCGGATAGGCTATAAACCCCAGAGTACTCAACCAATGAGGAAATGGAGGAGGTAATTCACACCAGGAAGGAGGAAATTTAAACTGTTGTGTCTCCCCAGTCCCACACATCTTGTTCTTAAGGTAGCTTGCTCTTGCAAAAACTGTGAAATAAATTGTGATTCATAGTGAATCCTGCTTGAGCCTGGACTACTGAACCCGAGCATTTCTCACATTGCTTGTAATCTCTGCAAGACGTTGAACTTTAACTACTGCATATCCTTGGAGGTTGATCCAACAGTGGAAGACTTTTCCTCGTGTCAGAATCCCAGACATCATTTTTGATTCCACTCGCAGCAAAGGTCAGCAGGTTCTCTGCAATGTTGGAGTGGGAGTAAATGAGAAAATCTAGTATGTAGCTCCTTAGCAATAGTTACAGTTAAATTTAAGATAACCAAGAAATCAGCTCAAATACTACACCCCTTATTTTCACTGCTTAATTATTGGCTCCCATCATAGCTTTTTTGGAATGATTGCAGGAAGTTTTCTCCAAAATAAAGTCTGAATGCGTTGTGTGGATAATTCAGTCTAGAAACTATTTCCAGTAAAACTGCACTACCTTTGGCTCCTGTTGTTCTGTATTATCTTCCGACTGTATTTCATCTGGTTTTGCATCCTGCAGCTCAGTGCCCTCATGTACCTTCATGTTACATTCCGATCCCATTGTGGATTACAAGTTATCTAGAAGTATTAGAAAAGACAAAGGGTATCTGAATGCAGAGGAGGGTTTTGGAGTACCTGAGTATAGTGAAGAGATCAACTGAGCTGTTACATCAGAATGAAGATGTTGGGAGGCTAACAGAGAAAACTGAGCAAGCCACCACTCTTTATTGAACTAGCTGTATGGTGCTGCACAGCCAAAAACAGTGTGCATGAAGAAATGTGATGAGCAGCCCCAGAGTCTTCATGATGATCATTCATTCCTGTGGATTTTACAGAAGCTGGTAGGATTCTCCTTTAGTTCTTAACCCCTGCACAGTTGCACAAGACTTCCACAGACTGCCTAGAAACTAGAATGGTTTCTGCTGCCACCGCCTCTCTGTACTATTCTCAAGTCATCCAAGTAGAAACTCAGACAGTGGCTGAAGAGAGGAGAAAAAAGAAACCTAAGAGAAAACAAAGCCAAGTATCCAAAATGATAACCTTATAAGAGGAAGAAGCAAAGGAAAACAGTCTTGGAAAAGAGATTTTTCAAAAGCTAAGGACACACTGCACTGTGGTCATTTACTTACAATTAAGGCACTGTCTCTGCAGCAACAAAGAGAATGTGAATTTTCTCAAGCAAGAACAGACATGTTTACTCCTTTTCTTACTCACAGTCTACTTTTGCTTGTGATTTGTATACTTTTTTATGGCTCAATATTTACAAAAAGACTACAAAATTAAAAGAGATCCCACAGTTACAGAAGACAACATAATTATAAGGGTCAACTTGATCAGACATATAATCTTCAGAAACCTGCAGGTTTGCCTAATAAAATATTTATATCATTCACTGTTGGACACCAAGTGAGAGCAATGGAAATGAATTCCTCAGGTGTAACTTTTCAGCACATGTGAAAATGTCAAAGAAATGTCGTATATGGGAAGAATTGAAGAGGAAGTCAGTATTTCTCTCTTTTTCTTCCTAACAGGACATAATTGCAAATTAAGTTAGCACTCTCCTTGAGGCACACTGACTTATTTCATATTTTACTGTCAAAGGATTTTTCTTTTTATACTCAGCATACTTGCAGTTGATCATAAATTTGTGTAAAACAAGTCAGTATCTCTGAAAGTTCAAGATCCACGTACATATTCTCAGCTACAAATCAAACACTGATGTGCCCAGTGGAAACCATTTATGCAACCATAGGACAGACACAACATCAGAATAATGGAATTCACAGAACCATAGAATCATAAAATGGCCTGGGCTGAAAAGGACCACAATGATCATCTAGTTTTGACCCCCCTGCTATGTGCAGGGTCACCAACCACCAGACCAGGCTGCCCAGAGCCACATCCAGCCTGGCCTTGAATGCCTCCAGGGATGGGGCATCCACAGCCTCCTTGAGCAACCTGTTCCAATGCTTCTGTGTGAAAAATCTCCTAGTATCGAATCTAAACTTCCCCTGCCTTAGTTTAAAACCATTCCCCTTGTAGCAAAATAATAACAAACTACTTTTCAAATTTAGATTTTTAATTTAGCTATGTGTACATCTTAAAACATTCTGAGACTAATCAAAACTAGAAATACTAACACATAGATGAAAGAATGGAAAGACAAAAATTACGAGACATGGGAGGAAAGATATAAAGACAGATGTTGGTGTTCTGGGTGTTTCACTATCAAGCAGGGACTTGAGAGTCGACCATTCTTAGGAAAAAGCAAGGAAGAAAAGATCAACTTCCTGTGACTCCAGTTAGAAGCTATTTCTAAAAACAGTGCATCAGGAACAAAAGACCAAGTTATAAAATTGCAATGAAAGCACTTGCTGCAATATCTAACACAGCTGCTTCTGTTGTCTTGCAGTATTGTTATGGCACTTCTGGCAAACAGAGGCCCCTGGGTGCTCTGTTCATCTAGCATGTGCTAGCAGAAAGCCAATTTGGGGCTCTACTTTCAAAAAGCTGGAGTTCCAAGCACATGAGACGTATTGGAAGAAAGTATGATGAGGTCAGTGAAAGGAGCAGCTGACAGACAACGAAGGTCATTGTGAAGTAGCACAGTAAAACACAAGAGTCACTTAAAAAGTGATGTTTGAGTTACAATCATTTTAAAGACTGAGGGCAGGAGCTTGGTTTTCCCAGGAGACATCACCAGTCAGGTGAGTGATGAATGGTAAAAAGAAAAGGTGCTTCTGAATGAGCTATACAGAAGCAAAGCAGATGTTTGGATGAAGAGGCAAAGATTTCACAGGTGGATGAAGCAAGTTTCCTCTTCTGCACTGCAATGCTATGAATGGTGTAGTGACGCAATTGATGTCAGAGACAAATCATGTACATCTTCACACAGCCTCTTTCACATCTGCGTGTTTGAGACATACTGTTCTAGAGTACCACAGCCCCATTCGAATCCAGGCATGAATCCTCACAGAAGTCTCCTTTGTAACCTTCTGTTTTGTGCAGAGACAAAAGAAAAAAGCAATCAGCAATGAGAAAAGAGAGAATCAGCTAGCTCAGAGCCTAACAAGTGTCACTGCTGAGCCTCCTTCTGGGTGGTAGGAATTATCCTCAGCACTTCTCTTCTGGTATGTCTCAACATATAATTGCAAATTAATTACCATGTGATAATAAACAAACAGCTACAGTACACAGCATATTTACTGTACACAGCTTTATTCCATCTCTCTGGTACTTCAAACAGGTGTTCAGTGTTACCTACAGCTAGAATTGGGGCTACAAATCAGCATGAGATTCATCAAAACGAATCCCTGCCACTTCACACTATTACTCCAGCAGATATAATTCATACTGCTCAGCAGTGGAAGCATTATATGCACCTTCCCCCAGCCTCTTTCTCCCTCCTTGCAAAAATGTCAAGAGAGACAGAGAGAGAATATCGGAGGAGATCCTGAGTGTCAATGAAATATCCCACAGTGCTGAAGACAGAGAAAACATTGGCAAGCTGCTTTAATAAGAAAACGCTAATGTGCCATATCCAGGCCCTAGAAAGAGGGAACAAAAGTATGGGGTGAGGATGAAGGAGGGAAAAGGCAGATTACATGCGATGGCTATAAGATTTAGGTATAAAAACTTGAAAATCATGAAATGTTCTGCAAACCTTTGTCTGAAGGTAGTAGTCTACCACTTTCAGATTCATTATTAGGAAGTTGGGATGCAGGAAAGAGCTTTTTAAGAACAAACTGTCTGAAAATAAATTATGGAAATAGTATTATTACCATAGTATTATTTTATTTTAACAGATGATTGAGACACATTAATGTTGTGCTAGTTCAGATTTAGGAAATACTCCATATTGACTTGCACCTGGTGACTGTTATGCAGGCACGTCACATCTGCAGGAAGTATGGATAGAGGTCAAAAAGGGAAAAATGCATCCAGATGTCCCAGAGCCTGGTTGGAGCTTAATTCAGCATAGTGTTATTTTTAGCTGCTGTAAGGAACTTGCATGTGAGTTTGCAGATCTGATCATTCAGATACCATCTGAAATGCCTGACCTACTATGACAGACTTGTGCTTGACATTTGATTGCTGTCACTCCCAACTATACTCCTGCAATGGCTGGAACAGCTCCAGCTCAAAGAGCCACGGAGACAATTTCTTATGTACATACACGAGATTTCCTTTACCCTTAAGAAAACTTTGTTTAGAGATCTCAAAAAGTGAGACTCGTCTGCTAAGTCTACATCTCCTAAATAAGACACTGAGAAGTCTGTGGGATTTCTACAAGTCTGGGCTCCTGCAATTTCTAGGGCTCTCACCAGTCTGATGCTAATCCTAAAGATGCTTCAGAGACTGTTGTGCCTCTCCTGCCTTTTTCTCTCAGAAGGAAAGTGATAACAATCCAATGCATACTGGTTTCAATGCCACTGTAGCCTATCCTCTCATTTCTATAATATTAATTCCCACTTTTATGACATTTAATATCATTTTACATTTTCAAAGTGAGCAGTAGTATCCTCACAGTAAGAATAGGTTCAAGTAATTCATGCTGTTCCCTGTAGCCCTTTTAAATCTAATACTGGTATCACACATAGGCACCCAAGTCAGTTCTTGTGAAGCCCTGTTTCTTTTCCAGGCTGTACAGAAAGCATGTGATGATTTTGATTTGCCCAAACTACCTTCCATCTCTCTATTTCAGTATCACTCTTCCTTAGCACATGTATATGATACAGCTACAAGGGAGCAGATTTCCAGTTTCTTGCAAAAGCACCATGAGACCATCACAGGAGTGTCAATAAGTATCCAGGGGTACTGAAAACAGGGAAAAGAATGGCAAGTTGTTCTGGTCTGGGCCTTGGACCTTCCATTGCACATCTTGGCAATGCAAGATGACTTCAATGTTACCAGTAATATCTCTGTGTATATACAGACTGACACTGTGCGTGGACAACTGGGTATTACTAATCTGCATACGGCTAGAAGGGCAATGCTTTTCTTTCAGATGTAGACCGACTGAGTGACAGCCAGTTTAAGTTTAGTAAAATGCATTACACGAAGCAATGTTTTAAGTACTGTATTTTAAAGGGAGCTTAGGAGTTTATTTTTACAGTTCTTCAATATCATCCCTATATAGTACTGCTGATTGTGGGCTGATGGAACAGTTTGATCCAAAACATTCAAGCCTGCATACCTAAATTTAAATTGACCCTTACTCTACAGCTAACGTACCTAGAATTAAATGGGTTGATCTTCATACATATGTGCTGAGCACTCACAGATGTATCAAATACCAGTAGGAGTGAGCGTTCATGTGCACACAGTAAACTGGTTGCAGCCACACTGTGGATACAGACTGTAGCATCTCTGCCACATGTCAGAGATGGAAGCAGGTGTGGTGAGATTTATAGCAGCCACAGGAATAACAGGGAACATGGTTGCCTTCTGCCCTCTCCAGTAATCAGTCCATTCAGAAAGACAAAAACAAATTTATAGCATTTCCAGTTCATGCTGTGGTATTCATGTTTACATAGCACATTTGTTTTTTAGCCAATTGCCATACCATTCCATCAGTGGATTGTATTAGGGTTTTTGCACACCGTGAAATGTGATTGTGATTGAGACATGTTCAAGTATTACAGCAAGGAATTCCCAAGGAACTTTGCCTGTGGTCTCACATGCAGGGAGATCAAACCTCTGTTTCAGAATCAACACCCTTAGCAATCATGAGGTTTCCATAAAACCAACAGAAACTGGACATGCAGTTTTCTCTTAATTATTTGAAAAGCTCCATGAGAATACAGACTGGTAATCTGTGTGTTAAATTTGCTGCCGGGAAGGACTAAATCCTTTTGGCTCCATAAGAATGTGTGCATCATAGCCCACACGCAATTTTAAAATGATTAACATAGAACTGTAGGACGCCCGGAGTTGGAAGGGACACATAACGACATTGAGTCCAAATCCTAACTCCACACAGGATCACCCAAGAAAACCCCCTACGTCTGAGGGCACTGTCCAAATGCCCCTTGAACTCTGGCACTGGGGGCCATGCCCACAGCCCTGGGCAGCCCGTTCC
>PPHD01031087.1:0-10154 GCA_002909625.1 Bambusicola thoracicus | reverse complement strand
TGTTAAATATATTCTCTTTGAAATCAAGGTTATTCTGAATCATCTGTGCCTTCTAGGTACCACAGGAATAAGTACAGAAGCAATGATCAATGGGACCATTTATAAATAATATCGCTGAGTTTGTTTCTAGGAGGAAGTCTCTCATTGTTTCCTCTTTCTACTAGAGAATAGCTTTTGCTAAAGCTGCAAAGAACATCCTGGAGCACAGCAGGATGTATCTTTCAAAGGATTAGCAGTTTTTAGAGCAGGTATCTCAGCTGGTTTGAACATGTTTTAGGCCTAAATACTCTCTTATGGCAGCATGAACTCTGCAGGGGGAGGAAAAAAAGACTTTTCCTTTGTTTCCACCTCTCAAAACTCTAGTTTCTCATTTTCAGCCAGGAACTGGGTGCAGATGTATAATATGATTATTGCCAGGGTTGATTCACAAGTAAAATGAAAATGTTGTGGATCCTGCAGAAATAAAAAGCTGAAATACATAAAGGAGAGGAGGAAAGAGCAGGGACAACTCTTGTTGGTCTGAGTAGCAACATTTCTTGTATAGTGTTGCTCTTGGAAGAGGTCAACTCTGAGAAATAATTCATTCTCCTCACAACCTAATGCCTGCCTCTATAGCATCAGTCAGGGCTTTGACACAGAAAAATGAGGTAGCAGGACCAGGGCAGTTATATCAAAGGCACGAAAAAGATCAGGTGCTGTAACGATACCCTGCTGGTGAGTACAGTTTGCCTCTTCAGGAGGGTAATCAAGAAAAGAATGCTCAGAAAAACATAGCACATGCTCCAGATTGTCACATTCTCAGGCGCTTCCACAAGAACATCAGTATAATCTCAGCTACATGGAAGGTGCAGCCCTTAAAGCCATAGACTCCTGTCTCACTCTTTGAGCATATACTCAGAGTTCAGCATTAATCTAGCACTTATCATTTCAGTAGTATGAAAACTCAGCAAAATATAAAGCCCTTTCCCTTATTTGTGTACATGTGCTCTTTATTTACATTTCTTCTCATGTGAATGTCAGACATTAATATTCATTGCTGTAGTTGGGGGGGAGGCAGGGAAAAAGGAGAATGAATGCATCATTACATATTATTATTGCTTACTATTGTAACTTACCACTGAAGCTTCCACTCCTGATTTAAGCAAACCAAGACAAAACGATTAGGAGCAGCTGACAAAACCAAACCAAAGCCATTGGAGAGTGATGAAAACCAAGGAAGATTATTTATGTGCTTCAGGTACAGGAGAAAGATGCAATTATAAGATTCAAGGAAAATAAGGCATAAAAAAAATCTCCATTGAAAATCTAGTCCTTTGAAATGATTTAATTTACTAAATTCTCCTATCATTTGAAGTTTAAAAGATTCACAGCAAATATCATTGCTTGCCAGAAAAGCTTTGACAGAACATGCTTTGAAATATTCATCATCTAACTCCAAGGGTGCAGTAAAAATTAGAAATAATGTGTTGTTTCTTTTTCCTTTTTTGTAAAGGCAGCTTTAAGAGAGACGACTATTACCCTGACAGTGCATTTCAAGGAAATAAAAAAGAAACGAGATTACTCTATTTTATTTCTTTTTTCCTTCTCCTTTGAAAGAGTGTTCTGTAATCTTGATCTCAGTACAGTAAGTACACTGAACTGCTTCCTCTGTATGAAAGATGTACACTAGGATTTATTCTACTCTGATCAAAAACAGATGAGACGCACCTGCAAGAGACTGAGAAAATCAACAATGTCTGCAAGAAATACTGACAAGGAAAAATTCATAGGTATGCCAAAAAAGGGAAGAGAATACTGGAAGGATCTGATGATAAACTCCTCTCTAACACATGGAATCCACACCTTTATAGAGCTTTATTAACTGCTTGGAGAGGGATGGGCTAAGTGAGTGCCTGAAACACTTTCACTCTGTCTTGTTGGTGATTAATACCTTGTTTGCATAACAGCAGTCTGTGCTGCAATGCAAACAAGAGCCTGGATGTCTCTGCTCTAGCAATTGCAGAAACAAGCCTTCATTCCTACAAGTCTGACTGGCTGAAGACTATCGTGTCATTTACAATATTTTTTCAAATTTTATGATTTCTTGAATAATGACCGCAAGGGTTAATCACTGTTCAGTGGTCCTGAATTTCCTTCTGAACATTCTATAACACAGAGCCTGCTCAATTCAACCAAATTCAGAAGAAAAGTCAACACATTTAATATTTGTTTTCTTGCCTCAATATTTAGTAGTAATGACAGATCTCGAGATACTCAGACCTCAGATTTGGAGGATCATGACTTTGGAAGAAATGACTTTCCAAAATTGTAAGGCAACAATTTTGAACATTCGTTAATTCCATGGGGTTTGACAAGATTCACCCCAGAGCTCTGAAGGAAGTAGACCTTACAGCTGGACCCCTCTCAACAATTTACCTAAGCCAGTGGGAACTGGGAGGTGCTTCTTGCTTCCTGGAGGGATGAAAAGCCTTGCAGAGTGATCTAGCTGCATGGGAGCATTGTTATTCTTCACAACTCCTTGAGGTGGGGGAGCAGAGGGCCCCACCTGCCTCAGGCTGTGGGGTGATGCAGCCGCTGGGCCTACCTCACCACCTGTCAGGCTGCTCTAAATGACCATAGCTCTTGACCACAAATTTAAAAGCTACTTCTATAGCAACAGCAGCAGCAGCATGTCCATACACCACTTTAGGAAAAGGCATGAAAAAAGGTTGGCCTTTTTGCTGTACAATCTGCTGCACCATGTATCACACCTCAGCCTTCACACATCGACTTTGTAACAACAGGAGTTGGAAGAATTAAGTCTCAACAGAAATCTTTCCCTCCTCATCTCCCAGAACAGATCTCCAGAACTCTCTGGACATTAACTCATTTGAAATAATTTTCCTCTTAAAATGATGGAGCATCTCAGAGGGAAAAGATTTCCACAGACAAAGCTTCTGAAACTATACTCTGAAAAGCTGTTGTAATATTGATGCTTACAAATGATCATACATAGGTGACAAAAACAATACATTAACAAGCAAGACTCCATCATTTTGATTCAGAAACAAGCTGCCATTCAGGGAGCAGACGTACTGCTCACCCATACTCCTACAATGCTGAATACCATATACCAAGGTCCAGCTCACACACATTCCCCTCTGTACACATCCTACTGCCTGAAATGGACTAGATCAAATCAAAAGAGGCTGTCATCAGAAAAGCAAGGAGCTGCAAAGACTTCTTGTCAGACGTGTGGGGAGGACAAGATGGTGACAAGCATACCATCTGGCAATTCTCTCTTCTCCTGAGGCTGCAGCACACAGCCCAGATTAAAACACTTGCAGGAAATGCTTCCTAGACCCATTGCCTCACAGCTCCTGTGTTACCCTCCTCCTCACACAGCATGTGGGGAAGTATAGAGACAACAAAGTTATTTGCAGTGGCTTGGGGCAGGGTACCACTGGAGCACCCACTAGAGGACCTGTCCAACTCTGGCCTGTTTCCACGTTATTTGTGTGACCCTGTAATATACAAGGCTCTGGAGCTTGAGAAGTGTGTGTGGTGTGCTTGCAGGCTGCACAAAAATCAAATCACCAAGAGTCTGGCCCTGCTGGCTTCATGCTTTCCAAAACACCTATAATCACTTTAAAAATCAGGGGAGCCATTGCTTGAAGGTAAGGCCCATACCAGCATAAGTTAAAAGACAGAGAACATAGGCTGGAGACTAGGAGTACAAATGTTATAGGTCACTTTAAAGCTGGAGCAGGGATCTTTAAACACTTTCAGTCAACCTTTTGAGATTCACCTTGGCAAAATTCAGACCTAGAGACATACTGAATTCAAGCTCGTCTACTTGAAAACTTTAATGTTATTAGGATATTAGAAAACACTGTTACTCAAAAGGCAAAGGAAATATTTCTATTAGTGAAAGGAATAAATGCATATAAAAAGCATATAGAAGTATATGTTACAAGTCAAATTTAAGGGAAAGAAGGTCGTACAGGACATGTCAGGTTTCTTTAAAAAGTGATTAAAAATACTGAAAATGTATTTTTATTTTTACACCAGTTAAAGAACCAAGAATGAATACAATTTGACAAAATTATTACACTTAGAACTTACATTTCAGAATCCAGTAACATTAGATACTTGATAACTGCAACATTCAATCAGGAAAGTTATGCAGGCATTTAAAGTGCTTACTGCTGTAGCAGAACACAAACGGGATAAAAAAAAACACACACACACACACACACAAAAGCTTTTCCCTGCCCTTTTGTCACAGATAATTAACTGTTCCTTTCATTAAGATATCATAGAAATCACTGATAGCAACTTCTCTTCTAAAATACTGGGCAGGAAGGGAGGTGCAAGAGCCCTCCGGATTACTCAGCCACAGCTCTGATACACAAACCTGGTACAGACAGGCTATTCTACATCTGGATATGTGATCTGTTGTAAATTTCTTTACATCTCCATTTATCTGCCTGGACAAATTTTGATGAATTATGCAACAGTGGAAATGTTTAGGACCCAGGTGATGCAAGCATCAAGAGACCAAGGAAAATTATGTCCTCCTAGTTTTATCAGACTGTCAGACAGTGACTGTTTCAACGAAGTTTCTGCTAACATAAACAAAAAAGCAAGAGGAGAGAGAATCTTGGAATGACAATATTTATTGAAAATAGTTTAATTTCTATGAAAAGCAGTTGATGATAATAGCATTTAGAAAATCCAGCTGCTCAACGTACAGTTTTATTTACAGGAGCTAAATGCATTCAGCTAACTATCAAATAAGGACATTTTCTGATGGGTTTTAAGCTGTCTTTATAAAATCCTTCACTAGGATCATGCTAAGATCCTGCCAATTATCTTGAACTGGAATAAATCAGGTTCCTGACCCTGCTCTGAATTCTGACAAATAAAATTCTCATGTATAATCTAATTTAATGAAAAAAAAAAAAAAAAAAAAAAAAGTAAATAATGATTAAAAGACAGGCTTTTTCACCCATGGAATTATCTCACAGAGAATGAATGTAATTTGGAATTAGGACATTTTCTTAGTAAATTATTAAAGAATATGGAATTAATTCAAACTACAGGATAATCTGGCCTCACCTCCCTACACAGAAACTGCATAGTTCTACTTACATTTTAAATATGAATAAATTAGCATAAGGGGGACCTACTTACTTCATTTTAACATCATATGCTAATACCATTACAGTAGATTTTTGACAGACTTTACTAAGATGTATGAGTTTTTTTTCTGAAAACAGCTATAGACTTTCTACACATCTTCCTTAGAACTTCCCTTCCCATTTTTACTTTCTGAATTACTTTGGATAAGGAAAGGTACATTTATCCCTATAGTCTTTTGCAGAATACAGACTCAGCTTACTCTGTGTTAATTATGCATTGGCTCCAATACAAAAGCCACATATCTCTGTTAGTACTATGTTTTCTAGTTACCTTCTGTCAGTCCTCAGCACAATCCTAACCTTCCATAGAGTTGCTTTCACAAAATTTTCATTCCAGTTTGCCATAGCCTCAGTTTCTACTTGTAGAGTCCCTGAAATGGATGGGACTCTGCTCATTTTCTACTTTGTTACGGAATCACTCGAAGAGCATTAAAACCACAGATATCTTCTCCTAACTTCATCGCTTGGATATAAAATATGTTCTTTTCCAAACATATGGGTTTTTTTCTTTTTTTCTTTCTTTTTACTTTTAGAGTCCTCAGACCATACACATAGTATTAATGCCTCCAATTTTTGACCAGTCAGATAAGTTATCTTCATCTCAAAATGATCAGAGTGTTTCTGCTCTAGAGCTTACCCTGAGACATTTACTCATTGTAGTAATTTCTCTGTACTCTCTACTTTTTTTTCTGTATTCTACCTTACATGTAGAAAGTTTCTTTTTATCATTCTTATTTAAAAAAACTTCTAAGTAATATAAACATCTTTTGTTCAGCGTCTTCTTCTGCATGTAGCAGCTAGTTTTCCTGGTTTTGTGTGACTGTTCTTAACAAATCTGTCTCCTCTTTCAGCTTGCTGTCATGTATTATTTGGTTTTCAATCTTCAAATCCTCTATTTCTGTGATACCACCCTCTCTCCCAGATGGCTGAAAATATGTTAATTTCAAATTACTTCATTGTTTTCCTCTTTTTTTTTTTTTTTATTAGCTTCACAAACTTTCTCACAGTGCAATTCTTGCTGAGGACGAAAAAGATTATCAGAAACACTATTTTGACCTAACTTCCAAGGACTTGTTAAAGATATCATTTTATAAAAGTTCTTAAATTTTCTCAGTCAAGTAAAATACAATCATTTGGCTTTTCTAGTAACTTGTTTAAAGAATATGCCATGATCAAATTTTCATATCTTCCTCCCTCTTTACAGGGGTTTTATTTTTGGGACTCCTCTTTATCCTTTATTAACCAAATATTAGTTTAAGATACAGCTTGAGGAATTCTGCGTGTGCCACCAAGAGCTACTTGCAATATGAAAAAGGGATTCTGAAGGACATTTGAGAAGGTGACTGTCAGTCTTTGCCATAGTGCAAGCAGCTAACCATTCAAATCACAGTACCGCAGAATCACACAATTGTAGGAGCTGGACAGGAACTCTAGAGATCATCAAGTCCAACCCCCCTACAAAGCAGGATCCCTACAGTAGGCTGCACAGGTCTGCATAGGTCCAGACCTGTCCTGAATATCTCCAGAGAAGGAGAATCCACAACCCCTCTGGACAGCCTGTTCCAGAGCTCTTTCAACCTCACTGTGAAGAATTTCCTTTGCATATTGGTGCGGAATTTCCTATCCTCCAGCTCATGGTTGTTTCCCCTTGTCCTGTCCCCACAGACCACTGAAAAGAGGTAGGCCACATCCCTTTGACTCCCATGCTTAAGATACTTATAAACATTAATAAGATCACCTCTGAGTCTTCTTTTCTCAAGGCTGAACAGACCCATGTCACCCAGCCTTTCCTCACGGGGGGATGCTCCAGGCCTTTTATCATCTTCGTTGCCCTCCACTGGACTCTCTCCAGAATATCCCTGTCTTCTTTACACTGGGGAGCCCAGAACTAGGTACAGTACCTCAGGTGAGGCCTGACCAGGGCAGAGTTGAGGGGCAGAATCACCTCCCTTGACCTGCTGACTACACTCCTTTTAATGCACCCCAGGATCCCACTGGCCTTGGCCACCAGGGCCCGCTGCTGGCTCATGGCTATGCTCTGTTGTCCTTCAGGACAGCCAGGTCCTTCTCTGCAGATCTCCTCTCCAGCAGATCACGTCCCAGCCTGTAGTGATACTCGCCATTATTTCGTCCCAGGTGCAAGTTCTAAATGTTAAAAGGCATCGTGGGATACACAAGTAACATAGATACAATATGCAGTCAGAGAATGTATCAACTGCAAATAGCGGATTTCCATATTGTAAAGATATTGTCAGCAAAGGTACTGAGTGCACCCTCACTAAGTTTGCAGATGATACTAAGTCGGAAAAGAGTGTTGATCTGCTGGAGGTTAGAAAGGTACAACAGACGGACCTGGATAAACTGGATCAATGGGCCAAGGTATACTGTATGAATTTCAGTAGTGCCAAGCATTTTGGTCCTACGTTTTGGTCACAGTAGCCTTATCTCTCTCATGCTGCTTCAGGCACTCATATGCTCATGTATTGGTTCAGGTTGTGACCTAGGAATTCCACAAGAACCGGCAAGTTACGATAAGTCAGCAACTGGGTTTAATGGCTGGGGTGGAGAATATGATAATAATTTCTTGAAATCAATTGCAATATCCCCTCTTATTCTAATTATAATATCAGAATAATCTACACCCAGTTTCTTGGAATCAATTGTAATATCCCCTCCTATAGTAGTGCATGGCAGGGAGTGTACCAGTGTACAAGAGGATGAGACACCTCTAGTTAGTTTCACAGAGACATCACCTGCACAGATAAGAAATGTACTACGCTACATTCAGTACAAGACTGCAGAGAATAACCTGCCTTATCTACTAGCACAACATAGACTCTAATAATTCTGCTGACAAGAATGCAATTACTTCCTCACCCTCTTCTAAAATCATCAGTGATTTTGATCGGTGAAGTTGCCCCGCAATTGGAGACGGTGCAGGAAAACTTGGAGTAATGACTGAAAACCAGCTATGCATCATTTCCTCCATGCAGCTGAACGATTCCCTTTCTTCTTTCCTTCTGCTTGCAAGTCACGTCAGAAAGCCTTATTACAAAAAATGGTCTCTCACTTGGTGTGGGCAATTTTTGAAACCCTTGACAAGTAGAAGAGGAGAGCGGGACAAATAGTGGAATATAAACAATTCCATGAAGCCAGCCCCTCATTTTTATTCTGATTTTTTTTTTAATTCTCTTTTCCACACCCATTCACATGTATGAGTTAGTATTTGCATAAGTGCCTGGAATAAGGGCCCTTAAAAATACTCATTCATATGCAAACAAGGGTATTCACTCTTGTTCCAAAAGTGTTTGCCCTCTGTTTACAAGGCTTCAGTAGCTAAACCGCAAAGCAGAAAAAACATCATGAATTCCAGCTGGTCAGTGATACACCACACCATCAATAACATTAACTGTCCCAACTATAAAATCAAAGAAGCAGACAGAAAAATACTGATGCGGATGGTATCTTGATACAACTAGGTACTGAGAATAAGCATATGCAAATCAGACTCTGCACACAGTGATTCAGAATTCACTGCATTTGCTGATAAGCTAGCTGCCTGATAAAGAGTCACATCTACTACAGTGGAGAATGCCTTAACACCTACTTCTGCTTTTTGCTGCCACATAAGCAGACAGATTTCTGCTTCAGGGTTTTGTCATTTGTTTCATTCTGACGTACAAGAACAAAGCAATCCACAGAAAGAAAAGAAAATCTCCCTGAGAGATGTTTGGGATGCTCATCTGGGAACTTAAGAAGCAACATTCAAGTTCTTGGCACTGACTCAGATAAAACAAGCACTTGAACTCGCTTTTCGCTGTCCTTAGTAAATTAGAACACCAGTATCTTCTAGAGATGTTAACTTTTTGTCATATTCAGCTACTATAACTCTTTTAAGTCTACAATTTTTATTTATTTATTTGTTTGCTTGTTTGTTTGTTTATGTTGCTTGCTTTTTAATTTTGCCAGCAAATGCCTGGTGAGCTGAGTGCACTTACCTTACATATATATGTTTCAGACTCAAACACCTCTTCCATACTGGGAAGATTCTGAAGTAATCACTTACAGGGCTAAGTGGTACATGGGCATCTCAATCTCCTTCCTGGGAGGACTGTGGAGATGTGTTCAATAAAATGAATAAACAGAATCTTTGCTCTGCAATTCTCTTCCTAGGATATATTGTTTTTTAGATGGATCAGCATTTTCTGACAGATGTTTTTGTTGAAAAAAAACACCAAATCCAACTGTTCCTTACCACCCTCATTCTTCACGAACTCAAGAACTAAATTGAAGAATTTTGAGAGGTTCATCTTCTGATAATAAAATGGGAAATTCTGTATACAAGATACATTAGTTGTAAATTTTACTCAAACGTATAAGAAAATCATTGTTCTGGTATTTTTTCCTAGTTAATGCTTTGCTACTAATATTCTATCAGTAATCTCAGCACACACCTTGAACACCGTGACCTGCCCCTCCCAAGAGCCTAAGCATGCTAAACTGTATAGCGGAACCAAGAACCTTCTCCACTGGTGGCCGGTGACAGACTAGGAAAACTCCTCTGTCAGCAGCTGAAAACAGAGCAGGAAGTGACCTCAACTGAAGACAAAAATAATACTGTGTGCATTTTTACATAGGCAAGCAAATAATCAGTACAACAGAGCATGAGAGAAATAAAGTTGCAAGCATTCAGAACATGGTTGCAAAGGGAAATTATTTTGGTAACATCTCAAAATGTATTATAGATTTTCTTCTCAAGTCGAGATAGGTTGATTAAATTTGATTAATTCAATAGCTTTCATTTTAAAGTGGACTGCTTTTTTCTCCCTTCTCCGTAAGATTTTCCATTTACTGGAGTTATCTTTGGTTGAGGCACATGATTTTCTCATATGTTCCTCTCATTTTCAATAGAATTTCATGGGGCCAGGCTGTAGCAATAAGTAGGAGATACAGAAGAATTCTACCCTGATG
>PPHD01031085.1:0-10156 GCA_002909625.1 Bambusicola thoracicus | reverse complement strand
GAGATAGCGTAAGGCCGTTGGCTTTCGGACAATCTTTCTCTCAATTATTTTTGATTCATATTGTATTATATTGTATTATAGTGTGTTATCTTGTATATTTAGTAAATTAGTTTGTTCCTCCTCAGATCGTTGCCGCTGTTTTTAATTGTTCTGGGGTCCCCTGGGTTCCCCTTCCCGGAGGCGCGGATTCTGCGGAATCCTTCCGCCCCACTAGTCACGGAACCGGGCCGGACCAGCCCATAAACCGTCGACAATTTGAATGGCTTTTTTTTTTTTTGGCTGTAGAGAAATTTGTAAAGACACCAATAAGAACATTATGTTAGTCACAAAAGCAACAAATTCACGTTTTGGAAGGAAGCAACAAGAGTGCTATCAGACAGGCCTGACAGTGATGTCTGTGTTGCTTGAAACTAGGCCATTATTCACAAACGGACCTGATCACAGGAACTGAGCTTTGAAGGCTGGAAGATTTTGTTGTCAGATACACTAAAATGAATTTTACAATGAGGCTAGGTTAGCAGAATAGGGCCTAGTGGATCTCTCCAGAGCTGGGTCTGATAACACAATAAATCACTTTAAAGCTGTTATATTCAAGAAGTTCTCTGAGTCACTACTAATTTGCATTCATTTCTTTCATTTAATACACTGATTTAAAGACTTTCAGAGTATGCTTGTTCCTTTGTAAGGCTTTGTTTGCTTTTACCATTAGGTACAGTAATGAGAACTGATTACACAGTAGTGTCCTGCTTCACTGGGGAAAAAATAAGCATGCCACCTTATATGAGAAAATGATGCAGGGAGCAGAGTGAGCTAAGCTTTATGTCTCCGGCATATGGAAAGAAATGAAAGCTCTCTAGTTGTTCTGTCCAAGTACCTTTCCACAGCTTAGCTAAATGTACAATTTAACTTCAGCCATTACACCTTATATAGGAAAAAAATCTTCTTGGTGTATTTTAGATTGCATTTTAAAATGGCTGATGCTTTTACACATTTCAGCATTTATTGTATAGAAGTCTCCCTTTAAGATTAAAAAAAAGAAAAACAAAGCATTAGAATATATTTTGCACAATTATGCACCTCGTTACATGCAGATGCAGAGTTTGACCTCTGTAGCTGTGGCCTAAGAAAAGAATAAAATGAAATCTGGGAACCTCTGATTTCAGCTAGCCTTGTCCTCCCTTTCCACATCCTGCCATCCAACTGTAGAAGGAACATGAGTAGTCCAGGACAACCAAATCTGACCTGCCCGCTTCAAGACTACAAGATTTCTTCTAAGTCCTTCTGTTTGCTTAGACCAGAATTCAGCAGAAAGCACTCACCTTTAAATGTAGAAACAAAAACAAACAAACAAATAAAAGAGAAGAAAACTACAAAAGTTCCAGTTCATAATTATAAATAAAGTTGGAGTTTCACCTCTAATTGGAACTCTGGGAACTGCAGGGACCTAAAAAGACATACCCTGTGATGCAGGTGAGTTTGCTGAAGCGCTTGTTGCACCGGGGCTTTGCCCTCCTCCACAGCTTTGACTGGCATCCTGCAGGTCTGCACTGGACCCTTAACTTGTATGGGCCATCTCTGTTTTGCAACACAATTTGTTTTTTTCAGGCAATTAATTGTGTCTGACCTCACTCCAAGTCTGACTACATTCATTCCTCTGTTCTTGTCAGGAATTGTTCCCTTGTCTGAAGGTTTCTGAACTTTTCTATTTCTTTCTCTCTTTCACTTGGTTTAGTTACTTAGACATCCCTTATAGCACTCATATATATATTCATAGATGCATGTACACGATATGGATTTGCAATCCATAAATCTCCAGTGTAAATTAAATTTGAATCAAATGTTTTGTTAATCCCCCATGCAAACAGTCCTCATTCCTGGTTTTAAATAAGCCTTCACTGGGATTATCTTGGGATAATTATTTCTTAGTTTAAAGCAAATTACAAAACAAAACAAAAACCAAAAAAACAGATCTTCTTTTGAAATACAGAAATGTTTCCTTCCCTAGGAAGGTTATAAAAGAAATGTAACAGACCCCTAAGCCCAGATGTGATGTGTTTACAACAGACTCTTTGATGCCAGCAGAACCAAGACTAAAGAGTCAAGACAAAATTTTGAGAAGTACATCCAGAGGACACCATTGCCTTATGGGCATATTGTAGTCAACCTGCACCACTAATTTACATCCTTGACTCCTTAGCACTGTGTTGTGACAGGACAAGGGGAAATGATTTCAAACTGAAAGAAGGGAGATTTAGATTGGACATAAGGAAGGTTTTTTTACAGTATGTGTGGTGAGGCACCGGCACAGGTTGCCCAGGCAGGTGATGGATGCTGCGCCCTTGGAAACATTCCAGGTCAGGCTGGAGGAGGCACTGAGCACTTGGTCAATCTGTTGGTGTCCCTGTTCACTGCAGGATAGTGATCTTAAAGGTCTCTTCCAACTGAAACAATTCTATTATTCTAAGAATTTGTCCAGGTCTTGTATTCCATGGCATGAAGCACAAATACCCAGTGTGGTGCCACAGTGCCCCTGACCAGCAGTGACACTGTGCTCAAGCAACAGCCCCCACCAAGGATTTCCATGTCCCCTCCTCAGAGCTGTAGCAATGAGCCAAGTGGCCTCTTGCAGCATGCTGAGGAAAGAGAGCTGGAAGGTCTCATCTCCACCTGTACAAGTGCTTTACCCTCATGGTGAAGTGGAAAGAACAGGTATTTTGTCTTGAAAAAACACATCAGTAATTCCACTGTGGGTTGCCCATGCATTTGTGCACATGTTCAAAGCCCTGTAATGGAATTTTCATTAGCTGTCCCTAAGCTGGTCTCTCAGTTGGGCACCTGGGCTCTCAGGCTGAGTGCAAAGGGGGTGTATATGTCCTTTGCATGCTAATGGACAGCATTATTCTTTCTCTTTTCTTTATTTTATTTTATTTTTATTTTATTTTACATAACGTAACAAAGTAACTTGTTGGGAGGAAAGCAAAAAGATTTTTTTACAGTAATTATGTATATTAATTATGTAATGTAATTATTATCAATGTATATATACACTGAATGTAATTACATTCAGTGTCTCTGCAGTGAGGTTCTAACGAGATGAAACTAAAAAATTATAGCTAAAGACAGGATTTAAGACAGAGAGGTAATACAAATAAGATCAAGGATGCTTTCTCCCCACTATAGCACCAACTATACATACTCTTAAGCCTCACAGCGCAGAACTGAAGGCACTTTGTAGGAAGGGGGTATTATGGATGATACTGTGGCTGTGACTTCAGCAACAAAGCAAGTGTGCACACTGGGGCACATCGTGACAGCTTCTCATCTGGTGGAAGCTGACAGACTTTTCTAAATTGTTGTTTTATTGTTTTACCCCTCGGGGTTCATTGCATATATTGAAGCCTCAAGCCCAATAGCTTGTGGCAGGTCACAGAGCCCACACAACATTTTTCCTTTGCTCTGATTGGATTAGTGTATGCTTCCATCAAGAATAATTGTGCATAAAAATTTAAAGGACGGTTTCCATGACAACTGGAATGCATGACTTCAGAATTTGCCTTCTGTGAGCACTTTTTGCCACAAAAACTGTGTTACTGAAATACCTCACAGGGAAAGTGTCTTAAACCATATTTAGAGAGAAACTTTGGTGAGGTGAACTCTGTGCTGTGTTTAGACAGCTCCAAATACAAATCCAGCTTGTGAATGGCATTGCTACCATAGCTGTAATAAACACATTTGAGAACCAAGTTCTGCTAAGGATAACGCTTCCTGTGAAAACAGAACATTGGCATTTATTCAGTTACTCTTTAAAGAATTTATTGTTTGTACTTGCTCCAGGGTTTTTGACATCATCATGAGTTAATGAAGTTAACCAAACTGACAGCAACATTCCCTGGTAGTTTTTCTAGACAGATTTCCTGCAAATATATATTTTTGGGCTGACAGTCAACAGCCATTTCTGATACAGAAACTGCAACGTGAAAACAACAATCAGCTGGGGACACTGAGCTTCAAAATGAAACTGAATTCAGAAATCAAAATGAGATTACATCTTCACCAATACAGAAACTAGTTCATGCAGCATAACAGTTCTGTTAGCCAGTGCTTAAAACGTTTGTGTTTCTGTATTGTCAACTACATTCCACTAATCACTGACATATGGGGGACTTCAGATCACTCAGAGGTTTGTGCTGCTTTTCACCAGCTTAATCCTGGCCCCACTGAAATCAGCAACAGCCCTCACTGACTTCAGCAGTCGGCATGCAATTGCCAGTTGGACTAGATGATCTAAGTGGCCTTTTCCAGCCTTAATAATTGCATGATTCTATGGTTCAGCCTATAGATTTACAGTCATGAGGTATATTTTATATTTTACCATGTGGAGATTTCCCCTTTGGTAGACAGTTACTAAAAGGGTAAAGAAAAAATTCTGTTCTGATTGTTTTATTTTAACCACAGGTACGTATGCGTATTTTTCCTTGGACAAGTTTCCTTCATACAGCTTCTAGAGGTGCATAGAAGAAAAATAATGGCCTAAGCAGTATGACATCATTTTTTTCCTTCTGATGTCAAATATATTATTTGGGCTACAATGTAGTGCAGCTTGCTAGCAGACGAAAAATGGAATTTTCTTCTAAAATCTCTAATTTTCTGGAACATCCAGAATTCCAATCACACTTATTTACACACTAAAGAAGATATTTATTACATATATAAGCAGAGCACATTAAATGACAGGCTGTCTCACAACAGAAATATGACTATACTTACATTCCAATTTTAGACAGCTTGTTTACAACTACTTTGGATGTTTAGAGCTGACTCTACAAACACTCCAAGGTGACAACATCTAAAAATCTAATATTTATAAATACTAACCAAACGTCTCATGGAAAATACTCGCATTTTTCTTTTTCGTTCTTCTATAAACAAGTCATTTGGATTACCATGCTGATTTTTCAATATTTGCCCATTTTTAGCAAGTGCACAGCTTGAGATTTGATTAGTTGCACTGCCTTCCTCAAGAACACAAACAGTGCTCTGTGGGGAAATAGTGCATACCGAAGGCTGTTTGTTTCCTAGTTTTGGGGAGGGGAAAATAGAAGCAAAGAGCCATATTTACCGTGCTAGATATTCTTTAATGAGCACTGCATCTGTATCCTGAATAAGATTTTCAGCATGAAATCACAAGCACAATTTTTAATGACTATCTTTGAAAAACTACATGTTTCCCACAGCATCTCAACAGACTAAATTGTTTGTTTCTGGCTAAGAGCAGATTGCTGTCAGAAAAAGAAAATGGCAATCTGTCCTATGGCTTTTGCATGGCTCACAGGGCTCAGTCTGAGCTGTCAATGGCTAGTTATCCGAGAATGTAAAAAGAAATACTGATCTGAACCGAATACTTGCACATGTCCAAGGGAAAAAAAAATGCAGCCTGTCTCATCTGACTGAACTGCCATGGAACATCTTACATTTTAAAAGTAACGCAATCTCACAGTTGGTTCTTAATAGGAAACTAATCAGGTAACTAACAAAGCTGGCTGAAAATGCATGCAGGCATAAATTGTACAACTATTCTCACAAACCACAGAGAAATGAACTACATTAATCTGGAGGTAACAGTCATCTCATGAGTTCCACAATGATGGGAACTATGCTCCAAAACATTTTATGAGGGAGTAAATTATTGTTACCAAAAACCCAAGGTGACCTGGCTGGAGAAAGAGGTCATTAATAGAGATGCTTTTAAATGCCTCATCAGAAGAAAAACCCTGACATCTTCAAAAACCATATAAACTTCTTTTTAAAATTATGATACATATGCCTCGTACTCTGCCACACCATGCCTCATTCTTCCTCCTGGTTTGCTAGTAAACATTTGGCTTTCTGTGTCCTTCTATTGCATTTATAGGAAGCAAGGGTTTACTGATTACAAACAGACCTTGAATACCTCAGTAAATGAAATAGAAAAAAGAATTAGGCACAGGTTAAAAAGTTTAAAAAGAAAAATCATTACATATTTATTTTTTAGCTTTTGTTTTTATGCCTGAATTTTTTGCCACATTCCTGGTTTAAAAACTGAACTGTTCATTTGTTTGTTTGCTTGTTTTACTTATTCCTTTAATGTCTATAAGATTTCTGATGTGAAAAACGATATATATATATATAAAGCTGAAATACAGCTTTACTATGAATATATCATTCTCCTAATTTCTATGAAGCAGAAAAATCTTGACAGCTTTTCCTTACACAGGGGGAAGTACTACACTAGTGAAGCTCTCAGAGATTCAGAGCTCATCTCCAGGAACTCCCACAGCAGGGAGTGCAATGGCACAGTGCCTGCAGGAGTACCCCAGCAGCCAAGGAGACCCCAACCTAGATGCCCCGGGGGCTGTCACCGGAGGCTGACCATCCCCGTGGGCTGCAGGGGACGCTCCAGAGGGTCAGAAGGAGACTACAGCTCTCCCTGCAGAGTGAGTGCTCACTGTCAGATGGGAGGCGGGACTCAGCATGCATATATAAGTTTGCTTCTGTATATACTGCGTGCGTATCTTTGTGAGTACATCTTCAGCCTCACTACTGGTTGGACTTTGGAACACAAAACTGCAGCACTCTCACATGGGTTGGCATGCTGGATGCATCAGAAACAAACAGAATCTACTTATTTTTGCGGCCACGACATCAGGCTCTAGTTGTTCACATTTTTAAAATTAGTAGATGGCAAAATGAATAAATAGATAAAGTTTTGCTTCATCCATTTCATGGCAAAACTTCTGCATGCAGCAGCCAGCCAGAAACACACACAGAGAGAGGCAGATGTACCTCTCTCTCTCAGTTCGCCTGCTTTGATCTGGAAACTGACATGAATGCTGAAGACCTCCAGAGAAGGGGATCTCTTGGAAAAAGCTCTAAAAGTTGAGATGAAAAAGACTGGCAATTCACTGAGTTGCTTTATGCTCCAGATGTCTTCAAAACACCTCACAGGCTTGAAACGTGAAAACAGTTTTAAAATGAGTAGATAATGAGGAAGGACTAGGAGACTCTTAGGAGACTAGTAGGAGACTCCTACCTTTCTCAAAAGAATGTGTACAACACTTGCAGATAAGCAGTGGTGAAGGCTTCTCACAGTGCAGAAACCTCTTTTAAAGAGAATGTAAAATCTGGGAGGAATTAGGGAGAAAACTGGCATGAACATCAATTTAATGTACCTTCAAAGAACAGAGATAAACAGTGTTTCTCAGGAAAGCACATTTGTCAGTACAACAGACACATGATCTTCCCAGAGAGGTTGTGGATGCCCCCTCCCTGGAAGCATTCAAGGCCAGGCTGGATGGGGCTTTGAGCAACCTGGTCTAGAGGGAGGTGTCCCTGCCTATAGCAGGGGAGTCGGAACTACATGATCTTAAAGGTCCCTTTTCAGCCCAAACCATTCTGTGATTCTATGAGTCTATGACATTTATATGATATTTACAGCTAACTCATTTCTATGTTACTGTTTGTGTTGCCTTATATGAGAGTGGTTCTTACTGTTGCTGAAATTTGGCTCTTGAAGAGAAAATGTCTTTTACAAATTCTTCCATTGTTACGTAGAAATAATAAACTTTTGCACTTCTCCAGCTGTTTTCCTTATGTGTATTTCTTTATACAAGCAAGATTCTGTCATGTGAAGATAAGGTTTCTGGAAAATCTCTCTGAAATTACTAAAAGAACTAGAAAACTACCAATATATTTTAATGATACATGAAAGGTAATATTTCCTCCTTTTGAGACCTGGACCAATGATCCCAAGTCAGTCAAATTTTTCCTTCACCAAAAGAGTAAGTGGCATAGCGGGAAATGAGCGAAGATGAAAGGAGAGGAGGGCATCCCAGAAGATAAGGAAAGAGAGACAGTTTCTACAGCAAGGGTTCTTACAGGCAGTTTGAATAAAAGCTCAGAGATTCCTGAAATATACTTATCATTTTCTTAGAAACCTTTGCA
The DNA here is from genome assembly GCA_002909625.1 of Bambusicola thoracicus. Taxonomy (NCBI): domain Eukaryota; kingdom Metazoa; phylum Chordata; class Aves; order Galliformes; family Phasianidae; genus Bambusicola; species Bambusicola thoracicus. Next base: position 2,176 of record PPHD01031085.1, on the reverse strand, counting down.
ACACCATAAGAAATGCAGTCAAATTAATTTTGGCTTACTATGACAACAGTCTTTGTCTTGGAGCAATTCACTTTCTTGAGGTTACAAGACGCTATCCAAAGGCTTCTTACACTAAACTACCGTGCCTTTAAAATAAAGGAAATAACAAGCCCAAGTATTTGCAGAAATATACCCACTATTCATCTCCTGATCTGCCTACATTGTATACATTAATTACATTTTTCCCAAACATCATGGAAAAAGATAAGTAGTTGTCAGCTTTTCTGTTTGTCCAGAATAACAATAGAGCAAACAGAAGAAATAACACACTCACTCAAAAAAAAAACAAAACAAACAAACAACAACAACAAAAAAAACAAACATATAGGTTTCTACACATGAACAGAATACATTTAATGTCAACCCCAAACATATAGATTTCTACACATGAACAGAACACATTTAATGTCAAGATACCTCAGTTTCTTTTCCCATTGTATTAGAATTTCCATTCCCATTATTAGAAAGGATAATGTATTTTTAGTTAAAAAGAAGCTTGGGAAGTGTTTTACTTGACAGAACACAACTTACAATGGAGATAATATTTTTCTTTTTTAAACCAGCAGACATAGATTCATTTTTTGTTGCTTCATGCCTCTAGAGGTAGGTCCAGTCGCTATCATCTACCTCAAATTGCTTTGTGTTCTCTCATTTGCAAGGTAACTAATTACTTTAAAACCGAAGACAGATCTGCCACAACCCTGTCCCTAAAATTCTTAACTTTCATTGTCTTCTTCCAACAGGGAGAGAAGTAAAGAAATCAATGCACATAAAACAAAAAGATTTTATTTTATTTTATTTTATTTTATTTTATTTTATTTTATTTTGGTTCAGATTGCTGTACCTAAACAGCTCGGAGAGAGAGAGAAAGTAACAGAGAGAAAATAAAGAATACTTAAAAAATATTTTTGCACACAAAGCAAGTTCCTGAAACAGCATCGTTAACTTTGGAAACAGCAAGGACTACGTGTAATGAGAAACGCTGTGATATAGCCAACTGGCCAGTGGAAAGACCAAGATATATAACATATCTGTGGGGTGCATATGAATGTGAAAATTTTCCTGCTGTTGCTTTTTATTTCTCCATGCATTATTGTTTCTGAGATATTCTTGAATTAAATGTTTTGTTCTCATTTCCTTTGCTCTTTTTTCTTTTTCAGTCAGTTGCAAATAGACCTTCCCAGCCCTCAGATAACTGCTTCATCATAGTCTTCCCAATGTTCTAAGCTTCCAGAAATCTCAGAGCCTCTTACATTTCTCCTTCAGAAACATATCTGTACCTTAGACCTTGTTGGAAATCCCTTATGCAACATTAGGAGAAAATACATTAATAAAAATAAACCAAGAAACCAAGGTGAAGGTGGAGCAGTTCACAAAGTTACAGCACACACTGTGCTGGCAGTGACTTAATAGTGGGGAAGTAGGGGAGATTCATGAGTGACAAAAGCCAGATTCATTCATCCAGTCCACTGCATGAGGTCTCCTGTGGCACAGCTTGGCCATAATATAGAAACAGCCTCATATACTCAACAGCCAGCATACCAGACGATAGAAACCCCTCTGTTTTATACTTCTTCTACAGTATCTATCTTGACTAACATTTAGGGTTTCTAACATCATAGAAATGGGCAGCTAGGGCCATAAACCCGAGTCTATAACCATAGAGGTGACATTTGACTTTCTGTTTGAATCACTCTGGCAAGCAATAGGCTGTTCAGCAACAATATTTTATAGTCAGTGCTATGCAAAAGGACAACGTCAATACAAAGGCTAGCTAGAGGGAGTAGGGAAATATCTTGTATAAAACTGTTCAGAGACATTTAATTCTTTTTGCCTGGTACCTTTAAATAAGATAAATTTTTCTTCTCAAACAAAAATAGATGAGGAAGTTACATGACAACTGGAAATACAGTACCTATGGAACTCCATTATACATTTATTTATGTTTCTGTCAGTGTGGAACTGCATAATGCTTTCATACAACAATGTCAAGTCAGATGAAAAAAACATAATTTGACTTCCTACAAAAAATAAAGAATACATTACCTTCTCTAATATATAACACACAAAGTAACACATTAAATATTTATTTATTTATTTATTTATATTCATATATTATAAATATATATATATTATG
>PPHD01031084.1:0-10156 GCA_002909625.1 Bambusicola thoracicus | reverse complement strand
TGTGGTCATTAACACTACATCCATCCAGTCCTCAGACATGTAGCAGCACAGATTTGACCCACTTAATGTCTAGGTGTATAACTGCATTTCAGATGGGCACTGTTGATTCAGCCTCCCATTGCAGACTGCACTTTATCAGCTGTGTCAAAGCAACAAAGTTGGCTTACTCGCTGTGGGCAGCAAATCCTGCTGCTTTGGGAGGGACTTTGCATGGGACTTCTCTAGAGGACCTAGTTTTCTGTTTCTGAAATCAGTCAGTCTCTCCTAAACAGCCTCAAATCATTTCCGGGCTACCATCTACATCTTGCTGCTGTGAGCATAGTCCACCATTTTCTTCTCCTCCATAAGCTGCATGAGCTGCATGAATATAGAGTTACTCATAGGTGGATATACAACTCTTGTACACAGTTGGGGCAAGACCCTTTGCTCTAGGGGTACGTTTCCATCATCCCATGACAAGGACAGCAAAGGAGCGCACGTGGAGACAGTCTTTTTGAAGATCTTGTAATCTGCTCTCTCGACTGTACTCCACAGATGTCATTTACCTCTAAAACAATTACAGTAATGTCTGGATTGTTGAACTGTTTCTTTTCCTCTCAGAATGACATCTGCATTCTATGGATGTCTGAAGAATAATCTTTCTATCCTGAGAAGCAACGTCTGGAGGATAGTACTGTACCACTTCAGGCTAAAGATCGGTTCCAATTTTTCAGATTTTGAAGTATTAACAGAAATCCCATTCACGATCAATGACTCTTTCACAGTGTAGTAGACAGACATAAGCTGCAACCCAGTCCAACATACTTCATGATAATGTTTTATTGTGTTGCTGTTGTTTTCATCTTAATACAAGCAATTCTGATTAGTAAAAATAGTTCTTGGTTCTCTTTCTGTGAGTCTGTGTACGTTTTCTGAAATGCTCACATTTCTGTTCTAGAATGGCAAGCTGGAGGCATGAAGGGAGGTGAGAGAAGAAGATAGCATGGATCTTCAGGGTGTTTTGTACCCAGGGCATAGTTTACGGCACAGGCCAGTCAAACCCACTGAATCAGGGCAGAGCACAACGACCCAGGCTTTCAGGGTGAGACAGATCAGGAGCATGGCTCACAATGCTGACTTATCCAAACCCTGACTTTTTTTTCAGGAAAAAAATGTGGAAAAATGAAATGAAAGCAACAGCTAAAAATAAATAACAGCCCTGGAAGCAGGATTCATTGCCTGAGGTATTACACTGGGATTCATTCTCTGGCTATGATTTCAAAACCAGTTTTGCTACCAACAGTTCATTGCTACTCGGGGACCTTATCTCACCTTATCTCCCACAACAGCTTGGTCGGCCTCGAAGTCACCTGCTTGCACTGAGGCAGCAAACTACTCCGGGATCCCAAATCCTATTGTATGCCACAACAATCTTTGTATCCCAATTCAAAGATACAGTCATGCTTCATGTAAAATAAAGCGGTAATCACAGAGTCTGTGGCTATAGGAGTAAATTAAACATGTATGGGAATGTTCTAGGTACTAAGGCCAAATGCAAACAAACAGCCTTCACCTCCAGAAGAAGGTGGCTGCAGGCAAATAGTTGTCACTGAATAGCTACAGCTGCTAAGTGGTATCAGAGAATTCGGGGGTATTGTGGTAGCCAGAATGTGCCAACTTGGTGCCAGGGAATATTCTAACAGTTTGCTGTCACATGACGCCAAATTCACAAAGACAGTTTATTAGTGCAGACACAGCCAGAGAGTTCACTGTCATATCATCTTTGTTTCCACTGTGTTTCCACGTAGAGCCTTACTTTCATTTTTGCATTGGTCCATTTTCCTTCAGTGTCCACATTAAATCATTTATGTAAGAATGATTAAACAAATTGAGTTATTATGCATATTGTCTAGTCAAGTAAATCTGCATATTGGATTTGTTTGGTCAGCCTGTCCTGTACTTTTTTTCCTGGGACCACTTTGAATGACAGCAAATGATTCCACATAAATTCCATTGGCATAAACAGAGCAAATATGACTGTTTTGGAACCTGTCTGAGTCTGGGCAGGAGTAAATGCACAATTACTATTGGATTCACTGGGACTGATGCTAAAAACACTGTCAGCAAAAGCTGAGGAAAATGTCTAATGCGTAGTCGCTGGTGCTGTATTAATCTCTTCATGTTTTGTCCAAAGAACTCCAGTATGTCTTTGTACGTGGATATGAGTGAATGCTTGACTGTGCTTTCATTTGGAATGCTCTGTCCTTATCTAATTGCATTATATAAGTAGTGAAGTAGAGTGGCGTGGAGTGAGGTAGATCTTGGCATGGAGCCTAACTGTGCAGCATTTGAGAGCATAAAACATAGGAATAATATAATTTACTTTGCATTATTGGGAATAACTTTTTCACCTTAAAGAGCTTTTATTGACTTGTAGATGAAAGAGAAGGAAATCCCTACACAGCAGATTCACATGCATTGTCTAACCCTCTTACTGACATTGAGTACCCCAGTTCCACAGTCTTCAGTGGAATCACTCACTGAAGAGATTGCTTTTTCTTTTTTTCTCAGTAAGGATGGCAATATTAAATTGATATAAAAATATATTGACAAATATATTTTAAAAATGTGAAAAAGGTAACTTGCAAATTTTAAATAATTCTGTGCACCTAGTACTTTACTTGGAATGATCATTCAGTGTTCTCACATGCCCTCTAATCTTTTTATTTTGAAGGATTTGTTTATCCCTGCATAGAATTGAATTTCACTGCAATAGAGCTGCCTGCTTGTTTGTAATTGTGCTTGCTCCTGCTACTAAAAAGCAATTTACCACTCAAATCTAGTCCCAGTTTTCAGACTTAAGTCCTTACTCTGAGCCCAGTACTGAAGCCTTGTTTCTTGGCTCATGGTGGTGAAAGAGCACATTCAGCTACCAGCTAGCACATCTGCTTTCTCTGTGTGTTCGATGTTACAGCTATGGAGCTGAGCACTGGAAGGAACTACTTTTAGACCTCATCACCAGATAGGAGACTACTGTGGATTGGAGAGATTGAGAGAAGACAGTAATAAATCTACTCCAGAGAGATCCTGATATAGGATGGAAAAACTGAGCTCTGATGTCCTACTGACAACTCTTGAGGCATAATTCAGTAGGAGGAATATAGTGTATCATCTGTTTTGAAACAAAGAAACAAAACCTAAGACTAAAAAAGTTTCACTCTCTTGGTAGTAAATTGTGCCTTTGCGTCTGAGCTGCATTTGCTGGGAAGTCATAAATATGAGATATTTAACTGCCAGCTACCATAATTTAAAGTAATTTCCTGGTTGAACAGTATTAATGTAAGAGGTACTGCAGTCATTTGCATTGCTGCAATACTAATTATGGGAGTTTATTCATATTAAGGTTAAAAATGTCAATTGTCTTGCTTGGGGTAGCAATATTCTGAGCAAGTACTCTGTTTATAATGTTTAAAAATGGTGTAAGTAGTAAATATGTCTCAGCTTGTTATGACTCAGCTCATAAAAGACAGAATATTTTTATACAATAAAAGAATGCTGATGCCTTTTTTCCAAATGTCTCCAGTAATGATTTTAATAGCACTAAGCCAGAGTGTTTCTGATTGCTACTTGTCATCAACCCATCTGGAAGAAAAAAACAGTGGCTGGAATTTTCAAAGAGGCTTAGGGGGTGAGGCGTACCACTTCCTTTTAACTTGTGTTAATGGGGTCCATTCCTATTGAATGCAGATGGAGTCATTCTTCTCTATATTGAGTGTAGTTTACTCTTGCCGTGTACTCACTGTGGGCAGATGCCCATTGCCAGATTAGACACTAATAACAGACTGTTCTCTTTAAAGACTAATATCTTTACTAATTTCATATGTCGATGGAATTGACTACAGAGCAGCCACTGAATTCTTCACTATTTACTGCCTTGCTAATATTTTTCCCTTGTGAAAAGGAAAGTATCACTGTAACTGCTGTTGGAAAAAAATTCTGTATCTAGATAAAATATCACTAATCAGGTGAAGAACTAAGAAAGCTGGGTTTTGTTTTTTACACATTGGTCTGACTGCCTCTGCCATTTGGATTCCAACTTTGATATGAAAGGAAACTGTTCATATCATCTTGGATGTTAATGACAGGGCACACAGACAAGTAGTGCCTATTTGAGAAGTGGATGGACAAGATTGTCTGCTGCGCTAAACTGTATTAATAGGCAGTTGTAGCTTTCCCCATCAGAGCTACTATTAAACAAATGTAACTAATTGTTTATACAAGTACTCAGTGTCTATCCAAAAAAGTGTTATTGTTTGTTATTATTCTGTCTCCATACCTCTTATTTTCCCTCCTGAAGTTAGCTTTCCCTACATCTCTTTTTCCCCTTGGGAACTTCAACTGATACTTCACATTGTGATGTTCATTAGGCCCGGGCTCATTAGAAGAAGGTCTGGAGTTGGAGAGTAGGTTCCAAAGTCTAGTTCAGAATTCTCCAGTTATCTCTTTCTGTCTCTCTTCCTTTCCTGATTGTGCCCAATAAACATTTACTGTTTGGATGAAACAGAGAACAAAGTAAGAATAGTGGAAATCTGCCTGATGTCTCTGATAGTGGTATGGTGAAAAAGCGAAAATCATTTAGACAGCACTCAGAAAAGCTAGTGTCATTAAGAACTTCTGTTATATCCTTGCAGGTTCTTGGAACATTGTTATAACAAGTCATGGGGACAGAAATGGCTGTATCTCCATTCGTCTCACTTACTCTAACTGGTATGCTGCAGTATGTGTTGCTACAAAGAGACTAGAATGAACTGAATGTTCTGTTGAAGAACTGGCAGCAACCCCTCAGTGAGCACCCTGCCAGACTTAGTGTTATTACCATGAAAGTGCATACTCATAAAAGCTTTACACTGGATGGAATTAGGAGTCTTAATAATTAATAGCCTGAAATTTGGTCCCTACTATAGGCAAAGTGATTTTCCAGCAACTCTGCTTCAGTTGTCTAAACATGCTACAATTGTACTCCTTCCTTGTGAGAAAAGGCTTTAAAAAGGATGTGGTGGTGTAAGTAAGTCATTGGGTAAAAAAAAATGCTGATCATGCAAAAAAAAACCCAAATGTTTTAGGTTGTAATCTTACATATATGATTATCAGGAATTGAGGATAATGAATAAGAAAGCTAGGAAATTTATACTATATTTCTGTCCTCTTGTGAGAAGAAGATGGCTTACTCTCCCAGCTTCTATCAAGGACTTCCAGGCATTCTGCACAGTCATGGTAACCCACTGAGGACCTCATCTTTTTCTCAGTTCAAAGAATAACATTACTTTGGTGAATCCAGCTGGCAGTACTTTAAAGCTTACAGTACATGTACTAAGAAAACAGTTGCACCTTACGTTTTTATAGTACCCCTGTATATCCACATATACATACAGAGACCTCCCAACAGCCTTAGATATGCTGAATGTTATGAGAAAAACCTGCTTGATGGATTATGTATTTGAATATTTTGCTGATGAGATAGTCTTTAGATTTCTTATTGTAAAGGTAGCTTATGTCCTTGAATATGTTCAAAAGAAAACCCAAACCAAACTGGCCAAAACAAAATAAACCACAAACATCAACAGCTGAAAGTTTATTTGGAAGGTTTATGAGTGATTATTTCTCCCTTTGAAAATTTACTAGCATTCAATCAAGGAGCAGAAACCCAAGTGCAAGTCAGCTGGTAAGTACTCAGACCAATAGTGGAAGAACAAAATCTGCTTTTGAGCAAATCTAGAGAGACTCTATTTCCCTTTATAACTCTATAATTATAGCAGTGTAAGGCAGTGCGGCAGTCTGAAGCTTATTCATCAAAACTTGTTCTTTGCTTTATGTACTGTTGAGAAAGTCATGAGTGATTTCCCTATCATAACAGACTGCGAATCTTATGAACAGTTAAGAACAAGGAGCCCCTAGAAGATAAAAGCTCTGTATCCAAAGTAAAAATTCAAATATGAGATATTGTCAGAGATTAGACCTAAGTCTCTTCAGTATTAGACTAAGGTGATTACAGTGCACCAGCTTCTGTAGCTTAAGAGTTTGAGTGCACAGCAGTATACACACGGAGTAGAATGCTAATGTAGCACCTGTCTCCATTCACCATCGAGTACAAATGGACAGGTAGAAATTGACTGAGGCTCTACTAAGGCCTTTTGGAAGTGAGGGTTCAAATATGATAGTGGCATAGAAAAATACCTTTTTAATTTTGCTACTTCTTTCATTTTGGAATGAGTATTGTTTGCAACATAGCCTTATGGTCCTTTGTGACTAAGGACTGTAAAATTTGATCAGTGACTCTACAGCAATTAAAGAAAATTATTGTGCAAGTCTTCACTAAATATTCTTTTCTTATTATACAACTTGAAGAATATGACTTCTGTGCAGAAAAGCAAATCTACTAATAATTATGAAGGGGAGCAGGGATCCAATGAAATAATGTTGCTGTTCAGGTTGTTATTAGAGGCCACTTGCCATGCTCCTATCAAGGAGTCTATATTTTTCACAGAATCTTTTTTGCAAAGCTCTATGAAATATAGTCTAGGTCCCATTCCAGATATAAAATTAAGGTCAGGCTGTGTTCCCAGACTTAACAAAAACAAGTTTAAGTCTGTTTGTGTCTCCTTAGGAATTAAAATTTAAATAGGTGCCTTCTTCTGTTAAACACAACCTCCATCGTTCCAGTCTCCAGCCACCACTCTTATAACTGATGATTTAATACAGGAAGCTTGGACACAGCAGTTGTTCTGCCAAAGTGTTATGCAGTTGGATTATAATTATGCAGTCATATGTAGGTTTGGGAAAAAAAAAAAAGAAAAAGATAGGAACATTACAAAATATAGAGAGATGATAGAAAGGGTGCAAAATAGTCAAATAGCTCTGGATTAAAATAAGGAGAGGATTTTTTTTTTCTTTTCCAATTGAACTTTAATTCAACCTGAGAAAATTTCTTTAACAAACATTTGGCTGAACAATTAATCCTACATTTCAAAAGATTTTCATAGGATTCACTATGCAAAGAAACGTTATAGCCGTATGTATCTCTCAGTGATACGCATTAACTATAACATAAACAAGTGAATTCAGTTATCTGATGTTAGTAAAGTTTGATTTCGATTCATGCAATATTTCAATAGACTCCAACAAACTAAAATTCCTGAGCAAAATTAGATGTGCAGTTATTAGCAGAGGCAGAAGGTCTTTATTATCTTCCTCAATAAAATATGAAATGTGCTTTTTTATATACCTGTAGAGTAAGAAAACCCCGGTGTCTAAGCCCTGTGAGCACTCCCAGGCTATAACCACACTGACCAGGTGGTTGGAGTCTAGTTGGAGTCCAGTAACTAATGATGTACCATAGGGGTCAACGTTGGATCCAGTCCTGTTTAAAATAATATTTTGGATGATGGGGAAGAGTGTATCCTCAGCAAAACTAAAGACACCAAATTTGAAGGAGTGATTGATGCACCAAAAGTATGTACTGCCATCCAGAGGGACCTTGACAGGCTGAAAAATGAGTTGACAAGAATCTCATAAGATTCAACAAAGAGAAATGCAAAGCCCTGCACTTGAGAAGTAATAACTCCGGGCACCAGTACATGCAGTGGTCTTCCCAGCTGAAAAGTGGCTGGACAGAAAAGGATCTGGGCATCCTTTTGAACATGAACCAGCAATGTGACCTGGCTATAAGGAAGAATAATGGTATACTGGGCTACACTAGACAAACTCTGTCTATTGGATTAAGGATTCCTTCCTCTCTGAGGAAGGATTCTTTCCTCTCTGGATTAAGATCCTTCCTCGCAAAATTTTCAGCTCTGGTGAGGCTGCACATGTAGTGCTATATCTAATTCTAGGCTCTCCAGTACAAGAGAGACCTGGTCTTACTGGAAAGAGTCCAGTGAAGGGCCGTGAAGATGATGAAGGACCTGGAGAACCTCTCCTGTGAGGAGAGGCTGAGGGGGTTGGAACTGTGCAGCTGGGAGGAGGCCCAGGGGTTTTTTTTATTGCAGTGTACAAACACATGAAGGAAAGCTGCAAAGAAGATGGAGTCAGGCTCTTTTCAGCAATGCTCATCAACAAGGCAAGAAGCAACAGGAACACATTGGAACACAGAAGGTGCCATCTGAACACCAGAAAGTAGTTATGGGCTGTGCAAGTGATGGAGCACTGGCACAGATTGCTGAGGCTGTGGAGTCTCCTCCTTGGAGATCTTCAAAAATCACCTAGACACGGGACTGGGCACCCTGCTCAGGGACTGCAGGACAGCATCTTCCAGTGAGGGCATAGCATTGCTGAGGTCATCAGCAGCACCCAGCTCATGCAGCTTGTAAAGCCTGACAGCACTGTCTTGAACTCATCTTTTTTTTTTTTTTTTTTTTTTTTTGAAAGTCTGTTTCCAAATATATATTTAGAATATTCTGGTGTTATACTCATTGTCAAAATAAAAGATCTAGATCTTAAAATTTACTGTGTAACATGTACACACTTAAATATTATTTTTCAGAACTGTGTCTACCGTTAAATAGCAAAGAATTACACTTACACCACTGTGTAGAACAAGATATATGTAGGGGAAAAAATACAGTAATATGTTAGATTGCCTGTTTAATTTATATAAACTCTATGAATCTGTTTTACTAAATAGCTGATATACAAAGTTTTAACATGAAATATTTTTAGAACATTGACAATTTGTCTTTGCTTAAGAGCTATGTGTAAATTTTTCATCACCTGGAAACATGAAATACTTCAAAGTGATTTGTTTTAGCTGAATGTTGTTATTTCTTTCCACGATAGCAAAATCTGAGGACCGTAAGCTTGAGATAATTGTTATTATTGTTCAGTATGCTGGTAATTCAAAGTTAAACCTGGTGGCATATAGGACCAGCAGCAATGAAAAAAAGCATGATCCTGTTACTTTGCTTTACTTTCAACATGGCTTTGAAAGATAAGGGTTAATTTTACTGTGCTCTGAAAGCCATAAAAAGAGCAGCAAGAACTTTTTTGTTGTTGTTGTTGTTGTCAGATCTGTCCTTCCTCCCATTTAGTTCTGTTTCCCATGTCAGAAGAATTGGTCCATAAACTCCATTTTGAACATCTCACTGTTGTCATTTTAATATCTACTGAGAGGCTAGAGAGATATCTAGATATGTATGATCTAGCTGTAGGTGTCCTTGCTCCTTGCAGGGGAGGTGGACTAACTAGATGACCTTTAACAGTCCTTTCCAACCCAAACAATTCTACTGTTCTATGATTCTGTATTTCAAAGGAAACAGCCTGCAAAACCCATATGATAATCAAAGCCACATTCTCATTGGAAAATTTGTCGCTGACTACAGTTCCTGCAGCAATCAGTTTTTATTTTTCCTCTGTCTTTGCATGTTTGCAGTCTGAAGTGGGTAGTAAGTTTGTAGGGCTTGGAAACGGAAACAATCATCTGTCATGAAATGGTTTAATAAGCCACAGTCAAGGTGTCTGTTGCACTCCTCTGCCATGAGAGTCCCCCCTGATAACTGAAAGTATGAAAATAATTCTTCCATAGAGTCTAGTAACAAATATTCAAATTTAAAAGAGTTTGGTAACAGTATTTGATTTGATGTAGGTTCATGTACATTAGCTGTTTATCTGACAGCCTCTACCTGCTGGGCTCCAGTGACAGACTGGAACAAGAGCATCTGTAGATATTTCAGCCTCAAGTAGAATTTCTTCTGATAACTAGGGTCTGTTTCCTTTCCATTGACAGCATAGATATGTGACTTACCAGACATTATCCTTCCAAAACCATACAAATAAAAGATTCTTTCACATCTTGATCCATAACTGGGAAAAACATTTATTGTTATTATACATAATTACTAGTCACTGTTATTTCCTCCAGTCATGAAGTCTCATGTGCTTTCTGCTTAAAAAGTAATTTATAATGGATATAACAGGGAATATTGTTTGGCAAAATGTTTCTACAGAAGATCTTGTATTCCTTAACATAGAAATGGACTAGCTTGAAATTTTCAAATCTATTTTCTTTGTACAGCACGTACTATCTTATGATTTTGGGATATGGGAATTTTTCATTTTTAAAAGCATACAGGAATATATTCTAGTTTGTTTTTTTTTTTAATATAAATTAAACTATAAAACCAAT
>PPHD01031083.1:0-10156 GCA_002909625.1 Bambusicola thoracicus | reverse complement strand
TTTTTTTTTTTTTTTTTTTTTTTTCCAGTGAAATGTAGAGATTTTAGTGATCTGGTACTGCTTTTTCTTCTCTGTCATGATGACCATTTGCTTCAAGCAAACTAAACTGTGTTACCTCTCACCACTTTTTCAAACTGCTCATGATTATCTGCCTGACTGCCTGCAGCTCGTTAGAGGAGGTGCAAAGGACCTGTCCTACTAAAAGTGGCATGGTATGGATGATATAGGCCTTGATGTCATGAAAAAAATGTGTCCCTGTGGTGCAGCTGTCTGCATGCGCTCACTTCTCTTTTAGGTCCATGACTGCAATGCTGTTGCTCTGTTTCTGTGGTTAGTAATTCTGCCTCTCTTGCTGCAGATATTAATATGCGAGCTACTAAAATTCAATTAAGTGTAGCAGGGTTTGCTGCAGTCACAGTTCTTACTGAAGCACAGACATTTCTTCCAGGTAGAATACAATATCCCATAAGGAGTCTGTATGCAACAACTGAGGTGTATTACTTATCTCATAGTTTATTTTCAACAGCTTTCTGGTGTAAACCCAGAGACTCTGTAAATGCAAGCATACCTAGCAACACCAGTTACCAACAGCTTATTCTGTGGCTAGTACAGGAACCAAAACAGCACAAAATTTTGGGCTTGCTTGCATAAGGTAGTTGCAAATTGAAAGTGGGTGACTGTCAATGGTTTATGGGCTGGTTCGGCCCAGTTCGGTGACTACTGGGGTGGAGGGATCCGTGGATCTGCACCTCTGGAAAAGGGAATAAGGAAAAAAAGGATAGAGAGATGGGCCCCAAAACAAAAACAAAATGATCTGAGGAGAAACAAACTAATTTACTAATTAAGATATTGGAATGCAAGATAACACGCTATAATACAATATAATTAGAATTGAAGCTAATAAATCAAATATAATGAGAGAGCGTGTCTGAAAGGTGGAAAGGCCTCACCATAACACTGATGTGAGATGCGCAGTTGGGTTGAGCAGCAGGGAGGAGAACTGAAAAAGGGAAGGTCTTGTGACCTTGCCAGTGGTTATGTCTCCTCTCTGAACACAGAGTGTTCTGGAGTATGTAGTTCTCTTCCAGAAAGGTGCCCGGAACTGGTGCATTAACTCTTTAACTCCCAGTGTACCACATGATGTTATGATGAGGAATACTGATAACCAAAAATCACAAAACCATAACAGTGACTTACATAAGAGTAGGCACCTTTGACTAGTTTCTGCTGTTGCATACCCCTCTTTCATGATGAGTGCCTTAATTCACATTTCATAGACTCACAGAATGGCTTGAGTTGGAAAGGTCTTAAAGATCTTGTAATTCCAACTTCCTGCCATGGGCAGGGCTGCCACCCACCAGGTCAGGCTGCCCAGAGCCCCATCAAATACGGCCTTGAGCACAGCCAGGGATGAGGCATCCACAGCTTCTCTAGGCAGCTGTGCCAGGGCCTCACTGCCCTCTGTGTAAAAAATTTCCTCTTAATGGCTAATCTAAACCTCCCATCTTTTAGTAATGTCATTCCCTCTTGCCCTATCACTATCAGACCACATAACAAGTTGATCTCATTCCTATTTATAAGTTCCCTTCAAGTACTGGAAGGTCTCCCCACAGCCTTCTCCAGGCTGAACAACCACAACTCCCTCAAGCTTTCGTTGAAGGAGAGGTGCTTCAGCCCTCTGATCATCTTTGTGGCCCTCCTCTAAAAACCACTCTAACAGCTCCACATCCTTACTATACTGTTGTGCCCACATCTAGATGCAGTACTCCAGATGGGACCTCACAAGGGCATAGTAGAGGGGGACAGTCACCCTGCTGGCACTTCTCTTTTGATGCAGCCCTGGATACTGATGGCTTTCTGGGCTGCAAGCACATACTGTGGGCTCATGCCCTGCTTTTTGTCCTGTTCTCCACAGGGCTACTCTCAATGAGTACTTCTTCCTGTCTACGCACATATCTGGGATTGCCTCGACCCAGGGGCAACACCTTGCACTTGGACTTGTTGAACCTTATTAGATTCAGATAAATCCCCTTTTCAAGTCTGTCCTGGTCCCTCTGCATAGCATTCCTTCCTTCTATTGTCTCAACTGCACCACTCAGCTTGGTGTCATCATCAAACTTTTTGGGCATACACTCAATCCCACTGTCTAGGTCATTAATGAAGTGTTGAAGAGCACCAGTGCCAAGATGGACCCCTATGATTAACTACAACCCTCTGACCACTGCCATCCAACCAATTCCTTATGCACTGGATAGTCTGCCCTTCATATACATATCTTTCCAATTTGGAGATAACATTTTTGAAGAAAGGTCAGCTGCTTCTGAAAAGGTAACATTAATCTGCCATAGATCTGTACTACTGGGAATTAGTCAAATGCGTAACTATTCCAGAATAAATCTCTGTGGAAAGGGTTTTGTCTTTATTTTAAATACTGCCTTCAAATGAATCAGTGAGGTGTCTGCACCACTATGCATGTATTATTTCTGAACTGAGTCCAAAACAACATTATTTGCAAATGTTCTTTTTTCTCCCAGCTTAATAGGAAGAGGTAAGTTTTCACCCAGCCTTGTCCTTGTCCTGTTAGAATCATGCTCTAACAGGACACGTAGAAATTTGTGTTACATAGAATATTGTGTAGGTGGTGCACAAGACTTGACATGGTAATCAGCATGCATGAAGAAGCTAGTGCTGAAGCATTTGCGCTTGAGTAATCCTGTTCCAGCAAATCTGATTTATATTAACCTGGAGGCAAGTGAGATTTAGGGTTGAGAGTTTTTCCCCAGCCACTCTGAAGTATATCTAAGAAAGGACTGAGTTGTTTTGAAGTACATGAGCTGATGAGGAATGTAAGTAAATCTCTTAACTGTGTAGCCAATAATGTGCCACTCTAGGACTTATCTCCACTTGTTCATTTATGCTTCTGTTTGTATTGACAGGGCTTGCTGGCGAACTAATGATGCCTATATGTTATATTGTTGTCTTTGTCAGAGTTATGGTTAGAAGTGAAACACATAAATGCATATACACATAAAATATATCTATTGCCTCCTCACCTAGTAAATATAGTAATGCCTGAGTCAAGAGGGAGTTGAATGGATGTCTGTGTCCTGTCCCAGAAAGACAGATGTGATGATATCTGTTAGCAGGAAGTCAAGATACAGGAAAAGATAATCTCCTTCACCTTTTAATATGCCTGAACATGGTCTTCTCTCCAAACAGATCTGAGATATCAATGTTTTGCTCAGACTTTCTTTCTCACTTAAACAGTCCAGAAAATCAAAAAGTAATTTCTCACATTTGAATCTAGCTGTAATTTATAATCTAATCCTGTCTTTTCAGGTCAGTTATGCCTTGGATTCCTAATGATCACATCAGGCAGAGTCTCTTTCCTGTGCCTATTTCAAACCTTGTGGTCTCAGTCCATAAATTTATTTTTATTGTTACAATTCTTGTTATAATAATCATTGCTTTTCCAAATACAATATTAACTGGAAAAAATACTTTAAAATCTTATTCTTCACAGAATCTATGCCAGAACAGAACTATCACCTCTCCACCCTAAAATCCCTCCTTGTACATCTAGTTCTCTGTGTTTTGTGTTAAAATTTATTTTGCTTGATCTGTGGATTGACCATTTTATTCTATATGGATTCAAAGAGAAAAAGGCTGCCTGTATGAAAAAAAAATGACAAATGTCACAAAATATATGTGATTCCTAAACATTTTAACAGCCAAATTTAATACTTGATAAGTTACTAGAAATTACATGGTATAAATCTTCAGAATCAAAGAATGTCCTTGCCCTTTCTAGCTTGTTGGAGTTCTATTTTTAGAGAGAATCCAAGCCCAATTACAATCGTACTTCAGAAAATATTATTATAAGTGCAGTGTAACTGAGCTGGCCAAAGCTTTGAAGTGCATCTGAACATCCTAGATGTTCTCTTATTAAGTGACTCCCCAAAGACAGTGACCAAAATGGCTCATTTTTACTCAAATATAGCTTAAAAAAATCTAGTTTTTAAATAGAGGGGGAAAATGCCTAAGTAGATAGATTAGAATAAAGAGAATTCATAATTAACTCTCTCCATTCCTGCTAAGTGGAGAATTCCTCACTTTCAGGCTCTGTTGTTGGCTTGATGGTGAGATGGAATACTGAGCATTCTCTGGAGTCTTGCGCCTCCGTAGTGTCTTAAAACAGTTTGGTTTTTGTTCTACATTCAGAAGCCTCTGATGCATCACAACTCTTCTCTCATAGTTCCCAGTTGCTATCAGTGTGCTGTACCTGCTTTCTTTTTTCTGTCCTTTGGAGCCTGGAGACCCCTACCTCTGAATAGAGTCAGTTGCATCCGAAATAATGAACTACTTTCTCTTTTCCCTCCAGATTCCCCCGAGACCTGTCATTTCTTTTTAAAATAGCATATATGCAGTCTGAAAGTAAACAGTTAAACAGTTGAACAATTAAACAACTAAAAAAAATGGTGTCCACCTCTGTGAAGTTGTTAGAATTTGAGATTGTCTTAATGAAGCATGCAGGTGTAATTCTGGTGTTCCCTTCTGGAACTTATAGGTCTAATATTAAAGCATAGCATCTGTGGGATTTAAGCGGTTGCATTTTGGAATGACATAGAAACACAGCTGTAATATTTACTATCTCATAAATACTCCACACTACATTCTCAAATCTGTGTATTTTCAGTGAATTTAGCTTGGTGAGATTTATTCATTTTTCTCAAGCATCTGTGTTTTGGCTCTGAGTTGCACTGACGGATCCCAAATAGCCAACCAGAAAAATTTACTCAAGTTTCTTTTCATACTGATTGCCAGGGAAATAGATTTACATATTCTATAGCCAACCTATCAGAAAAGCTTTGTTCCAACAGAAATAGATTCTGTTATGTTTTCTTGGTGTGTGTTATTCCTTATTGCACCAAAAATAGTATGTTTATGTAGATTATGGATAGTGTTTCTTAGCCAATACAAATCTAGTGAATGTGGGTCATCTTTGTCCTGGAAAATGTCACTTTTTCACTGAAAAGAATGTCAGTCCTGAAAATCAGGCAGATTTTCCTTCATTGTCTTCTACTTTTTCTTATGTGTATTGCTTATTTATCTCTGTAAATTATTACTAGTTTAACATGTTCAAAGTGTTTCAGTCCATTGACTTTTATGTGGGATGTGTGTGTTGCCAGCATTGCTACTTACCATGCAGTGTTACTTGCACATATCTTACATGAATGTGTACATCTGCAGGCAGTGCCATTTCTACTTCTATTTGTTTACTTTTTTATATGCTTTTTTCCTGAACAGCATATTTGTGACAAAAATTTGGAAGATTATTAGGAGAGACAAAGAATGTGACAATGAGAATTCTAAAAAGAGTTTCATCTAAGCAAATGAGATTAAAAACTAGGATAAATCAAATAATTACACTCGTTAACAATGAAATTATGCTTTTAGACTAATATATGTTTCAATCATAAATCTCAGGATGATTTCTCAAAGATCATTCTCAAAATCAGCATTTAGTGAGGATGATCAAACACTCAAGTGTAAATTCCCTAATATCTCTTGTAGTAAAAATAGGAGAAAACTGTGGCCTGCTGGGATTAAGAAATAAATCATGTTTAAACAAACTCAGTTATGAAACATTAGAAATCTAAAAGCGGACCCTCATGTTAGCCATAGGTGTTTATGATTTCTTTCTTATAATGCATTTATGTTTTTAATCTGAGTTTAAAGAGAGAAGGATTCTGTTTACAGAAGTGTTCATATATAACCAAAAAAGAAATAGCAAAGCAGATTAGGAAGACAACACTCATCTTCCGTCATTCTTCTGTTCAGGACAGCTTAACAAAATCATACCAAAGTGAGTCACAGCAGTGTGTTCTTTCATCATGATTTAAGAATGCTGAAATCCAAAGTGGACATAGCAAGCAATATTTTTTAAAAAACTACTACTAAGTCTTCAATACCACTAAACTCTCTATGACAATAAGTTTGATTTGAAGGTTTAGATTCGGGCAACAGAGCCTCTGCACAGAAGATTTACGGTGGTTGTCTGCTCTCTGTTGTAGCTTAGCTTCTTTTCTTCCACTTTTTTTTACCCTTTCTAATGCTTTACAAAATAACACCACCAGTTTCAAAAGAGCTGTTGTCATGTTGGGATGAACTCTTATGAGAATGTCTTACAAAAGGCTAAACATAGTGAGAGTTGAATTCATCTTTGGCCTTCAACTTAAAGTAAATGTGTTTTATGTTGAGGGCAATCTAAAATGTTTATTCCACGTACATAGTTTCTGAGGTGTATCATCAGTTTGAATCTACTGTTCATATCAACTCTGATGTTTATTTTCATTTCTCAGCATGCTACATCCAAGTGCATAATTTGTTAGCATTGTTGGCTGCACACGTGTATTGTTCTGATGTAGCATAATAACTGTTTATATTTTTTACTTGTGAGACAGATGAAGAATGGTACAGCTAGTGAAATATAAGCACATGTTTTAATCAAATTTGAATGATGTCATATTGACTGCTTTATACTATTATATTCCTGTAACTAAAAAGTAGTAAACTTGATAGATCTGTATGCCAGGACTTCGATGTGATATTTTTTCCTACTGTTATTATTAAGGATACATAAAACAATCTTAGTATGCTGCATTTTTCAAACTACAAATCTCTTACTGTATTTCCATTTTTGTGAAAGTTCAAGCAAAGTGCCTCTACATGATATGTGACCATAACTTGATTCAGTTTTGTAATATGTTTGTTTTTCTGTAACATGATTCTCCCAGTGTCCTGCGGGCTAAAAGTACACACATCACATGGGATCTGAGGATAAACAAATGATCAAGAAGTGAATATTCTGAACTGAAAACACCCTGCAACAGGCCCCAACACATTTCAGTTTCATGACCTAGATAATTATGATTGTCAGAGAACAGGTAAAAGCGATCTCTTAAAAAGCTAAGTCATACTGTCCGGGAATATGTAAAGGCAATATTAACCTTCTGATTTACATATACAAGAAACAGTCATATAAAAACATCTAGAGGGGCCTGTTGTAATGTCAGGCCTTTATCAGGAAGCTACCTCCTCTACCAGTATTTAATTAATATCTCACACTATTGAATTAAATTTGGAACTACTGAATATTATTATAATCTTGATTGATAAAAGTGCAAACTTTGCTAGGCAAAATAAAAACTTTCCAGGATGTGTTGATGCATACAGAATAGACTTAAGGTATAACACCTAGCATTTAACAAAGCTTTCCTTGGATTGGCTAGCATATTGGTGGAAGACAAAAAGAATGTTTTGACAGAAACTTAGGCCTTGACACTGATATATTATCAAGGTTTTACTTGAATAAACACATCTTTGTTTCTGTAGTATGCAAGTACCTAATACTAGAGGTAACCAGATACCTGTTGGAAATGAGGTGTGAGTATGACCAGTATCCCACCTGGGACAGTCCTGACAGTCTCCTCCTTCCACCATTTTCCCTTTTCCTGAGGGAGGAGCATATTTGTGTTGAGCAAAACTTCAGTAAAAGCTTAGAAAAAATTCTTGTGGAAATCTTGACAAAGGGGCTCATCAGCAAAATGAATGAAGGTATTGGCAATGCACAGAGACTTCCATGAAAGACACTTTTTACAGTCATTCTAATGAGGAAGCATTGTTTCTGAGTTAATCTCTCAGATTACTCAAATTAGTCCACCTTTTTCTCTGAATAGGGCTGCTACATCAGGTTAATTTTGTAGGCTAATTATCAATAAATGTACATTTAATTCACAGATCTCAGTGAAGTGGCTGTTTTTGAGAAATATTTTACGATCTTGGTTTTGTAGGTGAGATAATTAAAGCAAAAAAGATGTAAATCAGCAGCAGTGGCAAGAAAGGGAAGACAAAGTTCTCTTGATTCACAAAAGAGCATGGCTACTGGGATCTGAATGAATTGTTATAGCAACTGGGTTTGTGCGAAACTTAAATGAACCATAAAAGGAAAGGTTTCAGTTATAATCCAGCATTTCCTCCTAACTCCTCTCCAAATTGTCTCACCTTCACTCTGCAGGAATCGCAATCCTGATGACGTTTTAAAATCCCCTGCTGTTTATTTCAGTTGCAGAGCAAAAGCAATGCAATTTTAATTATGAGACCAGTTGTGCGCTTTAGAATTTAAATGGAGAATATCACACACTTCCAGACATTATCCTTGTGGATTGCTGCAAGTTTAAACAGAGTGTTTGTTTGCAGTAATTTTGACTGCTCCTTCACAATAAATCCAGCGTGCAATTTCCAGCAAACTGTGCCATAAGGGCTTTCCTCCCGAGCCAGTGTTCACATATGCGTTTTTGTCTTTCACCATTCGTAATGGACTTTTGTTCCATTAGTTTGCCTAATTCCTCGCTGAACTCATTTGCAACATTCTAGAAAGTTCTGAGGTAACCGTGCTGCCTGGTTATGCTCTGCATTAAAAGAATACTTAGTTCTGTTTGCTTTAAGCCTGATCTTTTTCATCTGGTGACCCTTAGCACTTCTGTTATCAGGAGCAGTGAGTAGTCACTCGCTGTTCACCCACTGAATGCTGCTTTTTCCTTTTGCAGGTTTCTGTTGTACCCCTTCCGTCATTCCTTTTCCTGTCTGCAGTATCTACACAAAGGTGCTGTTGTTATCACTGTTGAGTTTTCTTTTTCTATTATTAGCACATTTTTGAAATGCAGAGAAGATAATTCTGAATTTGAACACATTATTTATATATGCCGCGATATAATGATCCCTGTTTTGTTTTGTACTTATTTGCTGATGTTCTATTGTCCTTCTGGCCACAAATGAGCACTTTGCTGTTTGTTTCCACAGTGAGTGAGGCTAAGGCCCCTTTCTTAGAGTCATAGAGACCATTATGATTCTCATACATGGTAACAAATGAGCTAACTGCAATCAGGATTGCTCATTTCAGGTGTTCACTGAATTCTGTCAGCTATTTTATCACATAGTTGCTAACATGAGATCCTTCTTCAACTGTTTGCAAACTCATGAACATTTAGAGAACAAAGGAAATAACAGACAAGTGAAAACCGTGTAACCTCTTAAAGATTAACTTCACTGCACATACAGTCAGTCGTATGTCTCTCTTCATCCTTGGTTTCCTACAGAGCTTTCTGGACATGGGTACAGGCCTTCTTTTAGCTCCTATGACTGCTGTGCAAGGTATTGATTTTTATTTCTCTTCTCTATAAGTCAGCTTTTTCTCCGCCTTTCAATTGGTCATCAGTGTGAGGTGTCAGTCTGT
This sequence comes from Bambusicola thoracicus, assembly GCA_002909625.1. Lineage (NCBI taxonomy): Eukaryota > Metazoa > Chordata > Aves > Galliformes > Phasianidae > Bambusicola > Bambusicola thoracicus. The sequence continues at coordinate 861 of PPHD01031083.1, read as the reverse complement.
GGTAGGAGAACATTGACAGGTATAGTTTATGTTTTAGCCACCAGGCAGGTTATTTCACAGCCTCTGAGGAGTTTTGGGAAGTATTAGATCTGTGTACAAGTTGGTGTTGTCAAGGCCATGGACCTAGCTGGCTAAAGCTACCTTAGTACCAAGGCAAGTGATAACACATCAGGCACTGGAGCTGAAGGTGAAATGCATCACAGAGACAATAAAAAGAGCAAACAAAGAAATAGTAATGTGAGATAAATTTCAGTAAATTGAAGTGTAGTGGGTCTATACCTGTTGCTTTGGAAAGCTGTAATGGTTTGACACTGTCAAGCCAGCATCAAGATATTGCCACTGAATACACCAGTATCATGTTTTATGTAGTATGAAAGAGATGTTTTCAAAATCATCCTATATTTTATCTCAGTTCATGGAGACTGCGTATGTGGAACTTACCTGTGGCTGGTATGGTGTGCCTAGGAAAAGGCGTCTTCTTCAATTTGAGATCCTCCCCCTGTACTTGTACACTTGTGAAGCCCCACGTCAAGTAGTGTGTTCAGTTTTGGGCACCTCAGTACAGAAAGGACATTGAGGTGCTGGAGCAACTCCAAAGAAGGGCAACAAGGCTTGTGAAGAGCTTGGAGAATATGCCTTAACGAGGAGCAACTGAAGGAGCTGGAGCTGTTTAGTCTGAGGAAGAGGAGGCTGAGGAGAGACCTCATTGCTCTCCTCAAATACCTGAAAGGTGCTTACAGCAAGAGTGGGGCTGGTCTCTTCTCACTGGTGACAGGTGACAGGACAAGGGGAAATGACCTCAAGTTGTGCCAGGGGAGGTTTAGGTTGGATATCAGGAAACGCTTCTTTGCAGAAAGGGTT
>PPHD01031080.1:0-10157 GCA_002909625.1 Bambusicola thoracicus | reverse complement strand
ATGGTTCCTTTTGCCAATAATTGCTCATCCAACTAGAATTTAGCATAGTCACTGAGGAGAATAAGTAGGAACTTTCATAACTTTATAGAATTTCTGTCAGAAGAAACCATTTATAGTTAGCCATAGATTCTCAGTGTTGTAATTTTCCTTTTTTTCATTTCTGTAGACATGCTATGCAGTGATTGTATGTATTAGGTGTACGTTAAAAGAGAGAATCGGGGATCATACCATTTCTGTTTCCAGAGATCCAAAGGGTTGCTAACTTTGCTGAATTACTTTCTGTGTATTTCATATAGAACCAGCAGAGGTAGGCACAAGCAGCAGTGGCTCTGTTGGCTAGCCAGGGCATGGATAGGCTGCTTGTGGGTTTCATTTTTTTGCCTTTGTGAATCTGTAAGCTCTATAAAATATGCGTTATACTTGCAGAAGAGAAAAAAAGAGAACAAAATGAAGAAAAAGAAAGAAAAGAAGAAAAAGAAAGAGAAAACAGGACCTGTCCAGCTTTCTAAGGTATGCTTGTATGAGTCGAAGTTCCCACTGTATTTCTCATTTAATCAATATCATGTCATAAAAATGTTTATAACTGCACCATTTTTCCTAAACAAGTAGAAACATATCTTTATTTTTTAGACATTTAGGAAGTATGAAAGATTATAATCTATAATTTTCGTTAAGATTCATAAGTATTTGTACTATGAAGCAAAATTGTAGGTTTTTTTTTCTCGTGTGGTCTTATTTTAGTTCTTCAAAAACAAAAAGAAGAATGAAAACTACAGCATGATAACTGGAAAGAAAATTAAGATGAAAATAAAGAAGACTAAGAAGGATAAAGAGGTAAGAATTAAAACAGTCTGTGTGTCCTTAATGGAAAATACCATCTCTTTTTTAATTTTCTTCGTAGTGCTATTCAGTAGAAGAGTAGATCTTATGGGTTATAAATTGAATGAAGCTTTTAATGTGGCTGTGATGCCATCTGAGACATTTAAATTCATTCTTTGGGCAGGCTTTGTTCAATGAGCGGTCTTGGAATATCCAGGCATGAATAGATAAACCAAAGGGTGCTGATGCATGTTCTCAGAATTTCAGCCCATAAGGTTGAGCTGGTTTGTGGCTTTTCCTGTTTGTTGAGCTTGCACTCTTTTTAATTGTCCTCAGCTTTTTCCAGTGACTTGTGGTCAAATGTGGTAATTGATGCCTTACTCTGTTTTCCAACAAGCACGAGAGTGGGCATTATATTCAGAGGAAGGAAAAAAGATAACAGGATCATATGTTAACACATTCTACCAAAGTAGTAAAATGTTTTTGCTGAGATACTGAAGGAGCTGGATGTCAAGAATAGATAGAGAGCATTCTCTCTTTTCAGCAGTGTCCACACCTCATAGAAATCTGCAGAGGGCTTCTATATTTCATAAAAGGTGGTATTTTGCTGAAGTATCCAATTGGTGGATTCTCACTTAGCCATGGCAGTTTGTTCTATAGTTACCAAAATAAACCTAAGCATTCCAAATTCAATTTCATCAAAAATACATTATCTTCTTTATGTGGCACTAAGGTTCCTTGCTGTCCTTATCCCAGTAACATGCTTGCTTCAACATTTGATGTCAAAATGTTTGATGTTTGCTTTTTGGATTGGTGACCTCAGTTATGAACACACTGAACTGAACGATATCTCTTATTCACAATATTTTAATATTCAGTGATTGTTTCATAAACTGTGTTTCTACAAAGATGAAAAGCAACTGTTTTGACTGTTTGGGCTGTCCCTTATGTAAAGAAAGAGCCTAAATCTGTGGTTCCCTTTCTGTTTTGCTACAAGCTGCTGCTTATGCATAGAAAAAACAATACTTTGCAGAGCACAAGACTTCCTGTGTGTACAGCTGGTGTTGCTTCAGACACCAGAAAACTGCATCTGTTCTGCTTGTGAATTCCCTCCTGACTAGGCTTTGTGAGCTACACGCTGACAACCCAGTGCAGCCTCCGCAGGGAGCCACTTAGAAAATACACCATGAAATAGCAGCAGAGACAGCTTGTCTCCTCTAGCGTCTCTTCTGGGTACTCGCTGCTTGCACTTCTCCCATGCACTCTCAGCTGTCTGGTAGCCAGTAATGCCCAGTTGCCTGGGGCCGTCCCAGCAGCTTTACTGTTGTGTAGCCAGAGGACTTCTCACCGAACATGGTAACGTTTGTTGTTCAGTGTGCCCACGTGCCAAGGCCCCACAGAAAAAGAGCCTTGGTCCGCCAAGCACAGGTCTGTTGAACTATTGCCTCTTCTTTTCTGCTCCACAGAGAGACCGGAACCGTGCAGAGCTGCTTGAATTTCTGAACTCTGCCTTATAATGGGAAGAGTGTGACTAAGGACTTGTAAATACGCCAAGCTGGTGATGATCATGCCTAGCAAAAAAGCTAAAGACAACTCAGGGAAAAGGATGTCGAGTTTGACAAGACCAGACTCTCCTGCTGAGACAATCAGGATGTCCTTTTTTAATGGCAAAATGAAGATCAACCGATAACTTGTTAATGAAGATCCATGTCCTTCTTTTGAGATGCTAAGGTAACAGCCAGGCTGTGGTGTTTTAAAAGAGCCTGAGAGTGTGTCACTGGCAATGACATGAATTGACACACTGAGGTCCAATTCTATCCTAACTGCATGCAGAACACGCTTTTAATTTCAAACGTCTTAAAGTTTCCAGTAGCTTAAACAAAGCAGATTATTTGTAACTGTCTGTTGAAAGATGAGGCATTTCTATGTGTATATTTTTTCCAGTAGTGGTTTTACTTGTCTTGAAGAGGAAGTTGACCTTTGTAAATAGAACATCCTTTTACATAAATGCTTTTTTGACAGTTCATTCATTAATATATTATTTTATTCCAGAGTGTGAGGTGTGGTCTTTCTCTGGACAGTTTTATTACTCTCTGTCACTAGAAGTATCAACACTACATATTCTGGAGCACTAATGGTAGCTGGATAATTTTTATTCCAAAACCGAAGCAGGGAGTCTTTGGTTCTGTTTATCTGGATCAGCCGTTCACAGGCAGTATGCACTCACTGTAACTAATTTACTCCTATATCTTGAGTTGCAGTTCCTAGAGCTAAGAAGCCTGAAGATCTGACCTGCCTTTCTGACCCCATGAACTGTTTGTCAAATCTTCCTCTGTCTGAAGTGCTGCCAGCACGTAGCATGCATCTGAGAGAAAGAGCCATAGGAATGGTTGTGAGGCAGGCAGTGACAGTGACAGAGATGTCCAGGTGTGTTGCTAGTCTGCTCCAAGGCTGAGCCAGGTCTGGATATGCAGCTGCAGCCTGGAATAACCTGTGTGTGTGTGTGTTTTGGCCTCAGCAGTCTGCTCAGAGCCTGCTCACTTCTTCCCAGAGCCCTGGCAATAGGCCCCTGTGTACAGAACTCTGACACGAATTCCTCATGAATCACTCATGTGCCAGACGCTCCTCAGGAGCCACGGAGAGGTGTGCCTAAAAAAGGCCTCAGCGTGGTTGCCTTTGACAAGAATATCAGGTGGTCAGAGCATGAAGAGTTAATTGCAGAGCAAACAAATAGAAAGCTCTTTGAGTCTGTGTCTAGCGTGGTGTTCTAAGGAAATCTGAAGACTTTGTACTATTGTTCAAGGTGTAATTTTTAAATTTGATGTGAAATCCTCTGGAGATGCTGGAATCCTGCTTGGTCTGTAGCTTTGTTGTTGTTGTGGAACATTTTGCAGAGATTTAACTCTTTAGAGATTGAATCCCTGATTCAGAAAAGTTTGGTTATTTTCTTCTTCTGAACATAAAACATGAAAACACAGGGGTAGGAAATGGAGTTTCGTTGACTTTTAACCTAGCAGTGGAAGCATTTGTCGACGCAGTGTTCTGAAACATTAGTAAGGAAAAACAAAAGAATCCAACTCCTTTGCTTCATGGGGATCATACTTGATTTATACTACTACTATCTATATTTCTATCTAGAGACACCAAATGTCATACTCAGATAAGCAGCTTTTCTCTTTTGACTTTTCTTAAGGAGGTTAATTCCAAACACACTGTTAAAATATACTAACGCCCTTGTCACTTCATACGTTCTATTATTTATTACAGATTTATTCATGAGTCACTTCAATCTTGTGCATCTGCTCTGCATGCAGCTTGGTGGAACCAAGTGTTCTTGAGGCTGCTCTTCGGAGCTGGCCAACAGATTCCAGTCACACCAGTAAACATAGGCCTCTGCAGCCAGAATCACTGAAGTGCCATGCAGTCTCAGGAAGGATTTTATTTTTGTTGTCCTTTTAACTAAAGCATAACTTCTTAATGCTGGAGGAGGGGGTTCTGGGGCTTACCTGGATGGACAAGTTGAGATTCTAGCTAAAATGTTAAATAGTACGAGTCTTTCAAACACGAAGCATACATTTTGTGTGTGTGAGAGTTCTCCCTATCACATCCTCTTTCTGAAATTCTGAAATAGAAGTCACTGTTGGAGCAGACTGGTAGAAGATATATTCTCTGAACTGCTGCTGTCATGCCCTTCTTCCTTGTCAGTATCCTGCTTTTCAAGTATTCTCGCCAAATGTGATACTAGCAGCAGAATTGGTAAGACTTGGTCCCTTGGGTCTTCTTCCCCTTGCTCTTCAAGCCCTTTCCACCTCACTAATACTACTACCATTTGTGTGCACAGGTGTATAATGCTGTGTGGCTTTTGTCTGTCCCGTGGAGGGATACTCACTTGGAACTCCTGGATCTCTTGAGCAAACAGGAAAGGGACCTGACATTTCTAAAGATCCCTCCCCAGTAGCTACAGTTGATAGTAGACTCAAAAGGTTTTGGGAGGGGATAGAGCAGTTTCTTAAGTTTCTCTTCTCAGGGAATCCAAACATGAAAGAATATTTACTTCATACAAGTACTTAAGCGATGCAGCCAGTTCTCATGAGCAATGCAGTCCTTTGTCACTTGCATTTATGATTTGCCTGAACTTGACTCCTTTGTCTGTGCAAAAAAGTATTGAGATGAAATTGACAAAACAGTCAGAAACACCAGTTAGGCTGGGAAGTGTTCGCTGTGTTAAGCTAGGATATATCAAGCTGCAGTGCTGGGTAGGGTGTGCGGTTTTGATCTCTTCAGTGCTGAGTATCGTTCAACTTAGGCAAATTGTGCCATTTTGATGTGCTTGGATGTTTCGTGCTGCAGGATTATATGGGCTTCCCAGACATCTTGGAACATCTCCCTCTGCAGCTAGGAGGACAGAGCTCTACATGCAGGGGAAAGCCAAAAGTCAGAGGCTGAAGTAACTTGACCTAGGGTCAGTCGAGAGCTGGCTGAACCTGCCCTGGTGACCACTGGGTGGAGCTCTGACACGGCTGTACGTGTCAGTCCTCCAGGGCTTTGCTGTGATCGTTTAGAAACAGGTTTCCAAAACCATTGCTCAGCTCTCGAGTCCAGCTCTCTTTTGGGCACTCTGTGAAATGGCTGGGTTTTCATGGCAGTGGGTTCTTCTGAGGGCTGTGAGGTTCTGGGCACACCAGGACATCCCCTAGGCCAGTTACTGATTACATTTGGAGCTGTAGGGGGTGAGCCCTTCTAAGAGCTGTTGCTTAGAATTATCAGCAGGCACCCAGCCCAGCCTTCCATCTGCATCTCTGGACAAAACGACTCACCAAAATTACCGTCCAGTGCAGACCATGATTTATTTGGCTCTTGAGAGCAGTAATATTTTTCTGCCTGCTCATTTTTGGCCTTAAGGTGTGACTCACGAGGAATAGGGAGCATCTAGTGTTTTCTGCAGGGAGAGCAGGGTGCAGCGTTGGTGGCTCTGAGGAAGCATGCTTTGAGACATCGTAAGCAACCTGAAGAGCACTGCTAATATCCATCCTGATCCATGTACGCCGCTGGCAGAGTACAGAGTGTTAAGAAGATAACTGGTACCAGCATGCCAACTGCTATTTTCCATTCAGGTGCTAATATAGTTGTATTTGGTTCGCGTTTTGTTGGCGTGCTGTTCTCTGCATGACAGTGATATGAGGGAAAGGCAGCGCAAGAGTGAGGAAGCGGTATTTGTCGGGAAAGGCAGGGTTAGTTCGTTCCTGTGCGTTTCCTGTTAATCACTGCTTAGAATGAGCCAGCAGGTGGCACTGCTGCCTGTCTGCACCGCCTCACACAGGGTTTTTTGTTTTTCTCCTTTTGGACGTTGGCTTTGCGCTAATTCTGAAACCCTCTAATTAGCCCGCAAAGATGTGTTGCTTATGGTGCATGTTTGCTACTGCTGCCCTATGAATGTAATCCAGTTTTTCTCCATTTCCTCCTCCTGGCTGTGCTTTGAACAGACCACAGTTTGTTCTGCTGTACAGAAGGCAGAAGAAAGCTTGGAACTTCTGAGTAGCTGTATGCAATGGGAGTGAGTTGCTGAGAGCCAGGAGGGACCTGGAAGGATTGGGTGCTCTTGCACCATCCTTACAGGAACTGCTGAGTTCTTCAGAAACGACACTGTACTCTTCCACCTGCTAAATAACTGTAGGCTTCCAGTGTCAGAATAACACCAAAATGGAAAGAGGGGTATTTCTCTGTTTTGTTCTGCATCTGGTTATTTAACCTGTCTTCAGACTGAACCACATGTGGTCTGCTGCTTTAGGCAATCTGATACTGCTGATAATAAGGCTGGAAGAGGTACTGTACATGGACCTTGACTCATTAGAAGCCTCTGAGAATACAGCTTTATGATCACTAAATAGGTATAACAATAATTATATTCTGAGAGTGGATACTGGGATTTAGAAAACGCCTTTCTCTTTCCCATACTCCTGCCATATCATCCACTGGGCAGGTTAGGTTTATTTGGTAGAGGCAACGTGTAATTGTGACCATAACAGCTGACAAGCTGTAATCTGCTTATCCAGTCAGGACCCTAGGAATTTTATGAAGTGTACTATACATGGACGTTCATGAACCACCACATATTTCACTGTTCTTCTTGTTACTTTTCTCTTTGCCTATCTGTCATGTTTATTAAGATCTCTTCCTGCAAAGATTCAGTTTGAGAGTATCTTTACACAGCAACTGCACAGAAAACATGTGCCGGTAGTGGGAGACCTGGCCCTGCAGCCCACCTCTTGGGGTCACTACTGTGTCTTCCTGATGTGAGCCAGCTTGAAACACAGCTTGCCTGATCACACAGAGGGAACAAGAGGCCCCTTGTGCAGAGAGCCACAGCACAGACGGCAGTACCAGCAAGAGGCAGGCTCCAAGACTGCGATGTCTGTGCCTGACACAGGTGGGTGGAACTCAGTGAAGCTTCAGAGCCCTTTCTCTGTTGCAAGGCACAACCAAAAAGGTGCTGACTTGCACAGTCCTGTGCTTCCCAGAATGATTTTTTAGCAAAACTAGCACGCACCGTGTAGCTTATCCTCCTCTGTCTGAGCGGTGGAGTTAATACAGGAATACTGGAATGGCCTTCTGGGCAAGACCCAACCATGCACAGTTCTGGGAGCAGCCTGTAGCAGTGTTCTGGGGAAGGAGTGTAAGCAACGAGACAGAGACAATGCTTGTCCCCGCTATGTTTCTTTGCACAGCTTCTGGGAAGGAACGGTTTAAGCCTTCTGCTGTAGTCTGTATCTCGACCACTTACTTCAGTTTACTCCTGGAGCTCCCTTTTGGAAACACTCCTCTTTCTGATCTCTGCAATTTGCTGAGCAATGCAGTCCACACTTCAACGAGACTTTGTGTTGGGAACAAAAGCTTCCTCTTGTTTAACTCTTGCGTGCTTTCCATGGGAATGCTTAGTGCAGGGAGCCCTGAGGAGCCCATACATCTGGGGCTGTATGCTAGTATTAAAAGCTTCCAGTATCTAGAATTGACACGAGTGACTTGAATCAAAAGTACCTGGTGACGAAACATTCATTTTGTTTTTCTCGTTTTGTGGTAATACTGATTAATTTAAGACGTGCTTGGAAGTACACTGATGAAGATTTAAAGTCAAGGTTGTATCTGTAAACCACTTAGCTTCAGAGAACTTCAGACTTCTGCAGTTGTTTAATCCTAGCTATTTATCACCTTACATCTTGGGATCTGTTTGAAGAGGTAGCAAGGCAGAAAGCAAGTGGCTGCACTTACACCTTGTAGAGAGGATGTTTTTTTGTTTAGCCTTGGTGTCTACCATTCTTGCCTTCCTCCTTTGATACATGCGCAGTGTTCAGTAGAGAACTAGAATGGCTCTTGTGTGTGGCTAGATGTGGACAGATTGCTTCTTTAATTAACGACAACAATTACAAAAATTTGTTTTATATTTCATAGCTTTGCTTTAATCCTCTAAGGTTCCATGATGAAATACATAAACAGTGCAATCTCAGTAGACAGGTATTTCCTGTGAAGCATACTCCAGTTCCCCAAGGTGCGACAGCTGTCTGAGCTGTATGCTGATAGAGGTGAAGAATTTCCTCCGGCACATCTTTGCTGGCCACGCCAGCCTGTGGGCCAGACTAGGCTGTAGGAGCAGAGCTGCATTTTCTTTCTTAGGTGAGTAGCAACTCTGAAAAGTGTTTTAGCCCCTTGAAGCTGAGCCATGCACTGAGCTGCTGTAGCGGCATTGCCATTGTGTGTTAGCATGTGTAATAAAAGTCTCTGACTGCTTTTTCCTGGGCGTAACAATGTCCTTTGGACAGCATGACACTACCATGGATGGGGCAACAGCGATGCTCTAGGCTGACACCAAAGTCTTTCTTCAGTTTTGAAAGAATGAGGATTTGGAATTGTTCTTGTTCAGTTTACTTAGTTGTTTGTACTACTGTTGTGCTGCTATTTCACTTTTCATTCTTTAGGAATTAAATCACTGGACTCTGTCTAGAGTGACTAATAAAAGAACAGTCTCATCTGAGTTGTGTAGGAATGCTTTTCTACACTAGTAGGCAGTGCAGTCTAGGAGAAGCAGAGCTATAGAGCACTACAGTTGTCAGTAAGGACTTAATGTTCACACTATACAAGCATTAGGAGGATTTATTAGTCCCGTTTCATGGACTGCAAAGCTGTGAGTCAGCTGCAACAGATCATTTAGGTTAGTTTAATCCAAAAGCAATCTAGTTTGCCCACTGTGTCTGCTCAGGTATGTGGACCATAGCTCAGTAGGTAAGGGACAATCAGAAGTTGCACACTGTTGATTTAATCTCAAATTCTCATTCAGTCACACAAAACATGGAATTAGGGTAAAGCAAAAATGAGCAGTTACTTGTTGCTGCATGCAGTGACCAAAGAATCATTTCGTTCAGTTTAAAGTTCCTAAGAAAAACAAGTGCTACAAGCACAGTGCAACAGTTGAGCATCCTAAGCACCTCCCCAGCTCTGCTTCAGTACCTGCTGGTGCATACACTGCACAAAAAGTTGCGTTCAGTCTCCAAGTAGCTGGCTGTAGGTGAGCACAGTGCTTGTTTTACACCTTTCAGAGTACTAGATGGCCAGATTAGTACCCGAATAACCATTCATCATCAGATGGTTCTGTGAGCCCAGTGTAACTTGCAGAAGAGGTACAGGGAGATAGTGATACTATTTGAAAGTTTGGATTACATTTTATTGTGGAATTAGAGATGGCAGGTAAACTGAAGCTCGACAGCTATCACAGGTACTGTCCCAGCCTGGCCCTCATATGTATATGGCTTTGATCAAAGGTCAGATTTGTCTCCCTCCGATGACTGTAAAACAAGAATGGTATCTGCTAGCTGGAAGTTGTTAATGAAGGATACAGTATGATCACAGGATTCTGTGATAATATTGTGAATCTTCAGGTGATTTCATTGGCTTTGTACATTAGTGCAGGGAAGTTACTTACTCCTGATTCTCCTTTGGGTAGATTGAGCACATTACAGACACTGTACTGTAGCAAAAGAGTTTTACGTCAATATCAGAATGTCCCTTTTCGGCCAGCAGTCTATCAAATATTGCATCAAAACAGTCAGTACTGAAGGCATTAAAACAAAACTTGAGTACAAAAAATTGACTACAGAATTGTAGCATGAAATTCAAGACCCCATCTCAGCCTTCAGTCCAGCAACTATAGTGGTTTGCAAATATATTAAAAAAAGGTTAACTTTTTTCAAAACAGTATATATATGTATTTTTTAGATGGTGACACCTTGCCAGGGATCACAAAACTTCTAGATACCTAACGCTGTGCTAAATATGTCAAGCTTTTCTTG
>PPHD01031079.1:0-10157 GCA_002909625.1 Bambusicola thoracicus | reverse complement strand
ACATGTGTGAGGATTATGCCATGTCCCACCCAGTGACATTCAAGGTCAGGCTGGAACAGGCTCTGAGCACCTGATCTAGCTGCAGATGTCTCTGTTCACTGCAAGGCAGTTGGACTAGACGGCCTTTAAAGGTCCCTTGCAATTCAAATGTATCTATGATTCTATGATGCAGTTGCTCTTCATACTATGCAAATACTTTGCTTTTTTTCAGTCCTTTTTGGAAAGTCCCAGATAATTCCTAAATAATGCCAGTCAGGAAAAGCTGATAGCAGAAAGGTAGTGGACCCTTAGCCATGAAGTACAGTGAGGGAGGCTTTAGGCACCAAAGCTGGGTGCTGTATGAGGAGTAATCAGACTGTGACCGCATCACGGAAGGTGTTATCCGAGCAATTAAGTTAGGTAAAGCCTGAGGAGATTTATTTTCCCCAAGGTTCCTCAGAAAGGTAGTAGCAGGACTGAGATTTGAAAAGTGCTTTCTGAATTTTCTCAACTACCCATCCTGATGGGAATTTGTGAGCACGGTGGCAATGGGTTGATGGTTGGACTAGAAGATCCTAGGTCTTTTCTAACCTTAATGATTCTATGATTCTATGATATGTTACCTGAAAAAAAAACCACCCACCAGAGTCAGGAAAAGCAGAAGTGACAGCACATGACTCATCTCTGTGAATCTTCCAATTAACACATTCAGTGGGATTCAAAGGGCAAAACGTGGTTCCTTTCCTCTGGTAGGGAAACATTACTGCATCCCAAATTGATTAGTGGAAAGGTCCAGGATAAAACAAATCGATTACATTGGACAAACAAATTCATAAGGAAAACAAATAAGAGGACAGCAAAGCTTTAGCCATATCATACATGGAATGTATGGACGAAACAGAAAATAAAACATTACATAAGGCCTTCATTTTAAGGGGACCTATTTCTCTTAGAGGGCAGGAAAGGGTCACATCTTTTTGACTGCACTATTATGGGAGCAGCTGATTGCTGATTCCCTGCTGTCCAAAGGCCTTTCAGAAATATGACCTGAGCCTGAAAGTCAGAAAAAAAATGATGGTTACGCAGACCCAGACTGGCCCCTGCAAAATGAGCTCACTCCTCATAGATAGCTGGGGAACTAGACAGTTGGAACTAGATGACCTTTGAGGTTTCTTCCAACTCAAGCCATTCTATTTTTCTGTGTCTATGACATGGAAGCTGCACTGGGAGCTGCAGCTGGATGTCCAAGCACATCTGGGTCACAGCTAGAGCTCTGCAGCTGAGGAAAGTCCAAGGCTTGTGCAACAAGGCTGGGGGCAGGCCGATGGGGAGCAGATTATACACACCTCTACCATCCAAGTGCTGTTCAGGATAATCCATAGTGTTTGCTTTCTAGTGGGCTTGTTGAAACTTTCCATGACTTAGGTCAGCTAAGAAAAGTCACAGTGAATTCTTGAGCTTGGTTCAGGGGATGCACAGGTCAGGGGCTGTTCCCAATCGTCAGAGTGGGCAAGGCTGCCCTATTCTGGTATGAAGAAAGTTCAGTTGTGTGGAAGAGAGCTGTGCCCCTGGGCTAGGAGGTGATTTCCAGTCTGCTTAATTTGGTAGCACAGATGTAGTCTGATAACACTCACTAGCCCTAGGAAGTCAGGGTATACAGTAATCATATCACACTGTCTGCGTGACTGCATAGCTCAAATGACTGCTGGCATTGCCAAGTCTGTATTACTATACCTAGGAGGAGCTATTAAATCCTTGCGAAGCCCATGGGTGCTCAGGTCCATCTCCTTCTACAGGCAGAGAAATAAATCCCCATTCCCCTCTGCAGGCAATTATTTGCCTCCTTATACTCCTTATACACACATGTGCATATGTGGTTTGCATGTAGCATAAGCTATTAGATTTCTTGATGACTGTGCATGTATAGCCAGCAAGAATGTACTGACTGTGGCTGTCCCCAGGCTGGTTTCCATCTTCTCCAGAGGCAGCAGCTCTCCCAAGACTCAGGAGCAGCCTCTGGGCGAGAGGAGTACCTCTGGAGCTGGTGATCACCACCCAGATGGGTAAAAACAGATTCAGGAGCTTAAATGGGAGGAGGGCTCTCAGAGAAGGATGGAGGAAAGGAAAGACAGGGCAGAGAAAGGCAGGGATGAAGAATGAGGAATAACAGACACATCTCATTCAGCTGAGGCTGTGACTGTGCTCAGGCAGTATTCCTACAAAAAGGCACGTTTAGGACTCTGATGATTTAATGTTTGCTGCTGCTTCTCTGAATCTTCCTCATACCTAATGTAATCTAAACAAAAGTAACAAAGATATGTGTATTTACCCAAATGGCATGGTGAGATGTAGCCATATACAAAAAAAGTGACCCCTCTGTTCCCTTTTTAAAGATCACAGTGGATCCTTGCCCAGAGAGGTGGCAGATCCTCCATCTCTGGAGACATTCGAGGTCAGGCTGGACAGGGCTCTGAGCACCTGATCTAGCTGCAGATATCCCTATTCATTGCAGAGGAGTTGGACTAGATGACCTTTACAAGTCCTTTCCAACTAAACAATTCTATTATTCTATTCTCAGCCCACAAATACCTTTTTTTTCCTGTTCTCTCTCCCATTCCACTAGTAGGGAGTGAATGATCAGCTATGTGGTTCTGGGATGCCTGCCCAACACCGTCCTGGTTTCTAGACTGGAGACTGCTTGTATGAAACAAGAAGGCTCCATCAACATTTTTTCAATCTGTATCAAAACAGGGAAAACTACTGTCATACTCAGGATGTCTTGGAAGTAAACCAAGAGGGTTTGTTATAAATCTACTGTGTGACAGGTGAAGTATTGCAGATAGTGTTCATCTTCTCTGAAGAAAACAGAATGCAATATCTGTCCTGGGACCTGAGGGCTGCTACAGGATTCCCCTTGCTCCAGCAAAGGCCTTATCCTGCAAGGTGGAAGATGCCCTGTTGACAGCTTGTGATATCCACCTCTACTGTTATTTCTGTTCGTTGGCTCCAAAGTGAGCACTCACTCAGTTTTGGGACCAACATTTCCTGGCTATGTTTTTCTGTTTTCCCCTTGTCTCCCAAGCATAAGCCCATCAGAATCATAGAGTTGTAGAATGGCTTGAGATAGAAAGGACTTCAAGGTCATCTAGTTTCAATCCCTTCTGTGGGCAGGGTTGCCAACCACCAGATAAGGCACTAAATCAGCTTGTCCAGGGCCAAATCCAACATAGAATCACAGTATCATAGAATGGTTTGAGTTGGAGGGACCTTTCTAGTTCCAACCCCCCACTATAGGCAGGGACACCTCCCACCAGATCAGGCTGCTCACAGCCCCATCCAGCCAGGCTTTGAATGCTTCCAGGGAGGGGGCATACACAACCTCACTGGGCAACCTGTTTCACCGTGTCACCAGCCTCACAGTAAAGAATTTCTTCCTAATGTCTAGTTTAAATCTACCCTCTTCCAGTTTAAAACCATTCAACATGGCCTGGAACACCTCTGGGATGGATCATCCACAAATCCTCTGGGCACAAACGACTGATATGTGAATCAGAAGGGTTTTCCCTGGGGACAGCAGGAAGAGGAGAAAGCCTGAAGTTTTCAACCAAAAAAAAAAGCATTCAAGACAAACACAAATTGTCCCAACTGCTCCCACCATCGTTCTGCAAAGCATGGTGGTGATGCTTCTTGTAAGGTTACCCAGCCTGCAGTTTCACAAGCACAATGAAAAAACTTGCTGGGTTTCCTCCTGTTATAACAACATATGGTGGTGGGAGGGTGATTGACTGGTACAATGTGATTTTCAATAAAATGTCTTCAAGCCAGAAAAGTTCCAGGTGACTAGAAGTAAGTAATCATTGTGCCAATCTTTCAGCAGAAAAGGGTCACATGCTGAGTATGGCAACTTGAGGGAATAAGGGAGCTTTTTATAGCGAGCAATATCTCTTCTGACAGTGCTAGTGAACTGCTTCAAACCACACTTGGCTGGAAATGCACTAAGATGAATAGCTTTGTCTTTCAATACGTATTACCAGGAGCGCTAAGAAGAATGAGAAATGGGTTGTAAAGTAAGCAATATCTAAAACTCCTCCTTGGTCCTGACCTTATTGTGAAGAACTGCTAGCAGTGTGGGAAGAAAAACAAATAAGTGAAAGGAGTATGCCCCAGGGAGGAAGGGAAATCCATTCCAAAGGGAAACCTGGAAGCTTTTTTGAGTCTCAATGATTAGGTATGATGAGCTGGGTATCACCATCCAGCCTGACACTTGCTTCATCATTCACTCCTGTTTAATTTATGTTCTGGAGGTCAAGTGAGACCTTGACTGAAGCTGGGTGCATGATGTGATAGATAGTGCTTGTCCCTGTAGGAAGAGACAGACAGGGAGAGCTGTGAAGAAATAAGGCAGGCACAGGAGGACTTTTATCCCCTTTTTCCAGCCCAGCCAAGGTTACAGTGAGAAAGTGTAGGAACTGATCACAGGTCTTATGTCCCTGTTCACCATAGAAGTGATGGACTGTATGACATTTAAGGGCCCCTTCCAACTCAAACAATTCTATTATTCTATGATCTTCTGCACCTTTGCAATCCAACCTATTGGAGGTTGTTTCATCTTATGAATAGAATTGTAGAATCATAGAATCATTAAGGTTGGAAAAGACCACTAAGTTCATCTAGTCCAACCATCAACCCATCACCACCATGGATGGGTACTCTTCTGCTGCTCAAAGTGTAAATCAGTCCTTCAAGGTAAGGGGGAAGAGAGGGGATGGTGTGCTCTGCACCTGGGAATCAGATTTACATGGCACCTCAACTTCTGATTCACAGCAAATCCCACAACTTTGGTCTTCTGCTTGTGTTTGTTCAACTAGATAAAATGCCACATTTGGAGAGATTCTGCAAGTGAAACTGGAGGCTTGTTTAGTGTCAGCAGGGAGGCTTTGCTTTGATTTTCTTTTAATGAAACTTCAGGACTGGAAGATGGGGATGCTTTCCTGGTGAAGGGCAGTCCTCTAATAGTATGGAGTTCAAACTAATGGATGATTTATTCAGAATTTTTAGAGAATTGTGGATTCTTTGCAGTTCTGTGGAACTGGAGGGAAAAGAACGTGAAAAATTCTTGTTTAAACTGCGATGGTTTATTTCTGAGAAAGCTGCACTGTGGCACATATCCTATTAAATGTGACATTGTGAGGGCTGGACAGCATGAGAACAGACCAATGTACTCCTGCAGGTCAAGATCCCAGCCTGGCACCTCACTAGGAGTTAGAGCTGAGCTCCTCCATCACATGTCACCTCAGGATGTGGCAGACCTGCCCTTTGCTGTACCTCAGCCTTGACTCATGAAGAATTATTAACATCCCTCTGCCTTGCCACCTGTAACCATCCCTCCTCTTTGGACAACCACCAACCAGTGCACTTCCATAAAGACTTCCTTTTGCTTGGTCCCTCAATAAACCTCTTTTCTGCATTAAAGTTTTTGTCTCTCCAGTGTTTTCTGAGAAAGCTTCAAGTAAAAGCCATCCTAACAGAAGAATATGTGTGTTACCGATGCACAGGACTCACTAATTGTTATCTTCACGGAAGCAGACTGTCTCACCACGCTATGCCTCAGTCTGCTAATAGAGGAAAAAAAAATCTTTGGCGATGCTGTTTACCAGATTGAGTAACAAGGGAAACAGATAAATAAATTAGAAACACTCCCAGATAACAGTTGCGTTCCTTACCCTGCTGCTGTTAGAGCACATCATCACTAAAGGTCTCCAGGCCTCACCAACTCTGCAAGCAAATCTTTCCATTCTGCCTTGTCTGAGAGTGAATCTGCTCATTTCTGACCCTGTCACCCGAGCATCTGGCAGGAATTATGAACTCTCTATCTTCTTGCATTAAACCTGGGGTTATTGGTTGTTTGGGTTTTGTTATTCTTTGTTTTTCCCCAGGGGGAAGAAGGGAGCAGGGATATATATAAAGAAGTGACAACCAGATGTTTGGCACTTCCATTCCAGCTCAGGCTTTTCCCAGATGGGGAAATAATCAGTGAAATAGTGCCCTTCCTCAGTCTACAAAACCAGCTCTGTGTAGCTGTGGGTCTGCTTGCTGCTTTTCTGCAGGTGCACCCCAGATGAGCCCGTTCTCTGCAGAAGTCCCATTCTGGAGCAAGGGAGGAAAAATGCAGATGTGAGTTGATTGTCATGGACACTGAGACCCTTTTACAATAAGGCACAAGGGCCACCTCTGTGGGTTTCATTTGGAGGCTGTAAGACCCAGGAGAAAAGGAATCTCATAGTTTCTGTTTTACCAAATCCCACCTTGGGATGGAGCTTTAAGACCAAAAAGAATGAGTGAAATCCCATTTGGAACAAGGGAAGAATGTAAGTGATCACTAATCTTCTCTCCTTAGACGGGATTCCTGCTTGATTCACTGTAACTCAGAAGGTCAAACCTGAACATTTTCCACTAATGCTTCTTTTGCCAGGACAAGGATAAGTGATTTTCTCTCCCAGACAGAGAAGTGGTCACAGCACCAAGCTTTGGACAACACTCTAAGACATAGGGTTTGGATTTTGGGTGGTCCTGTGAGGATCCAGAGGTTTGATTCAATGATCCACATGGATCCCTTCCAACTTGGGACAGTCTATGATTCTTTCCTCTGGCATAATTATGTTTAGCCCTTTTTAGTTTGATATACAAGAATGCCTAGAAGGCATAAGGGCCTCTAAGATCTTCTTTATACCCTTAATTCCTGAAGATCATTACAATCAAGGATACCTTAAATCCCCCTTAAATCCTTGGCAAAAGGATGATGAATAGATAAGAAGCAGCAGCAATAACACTGCTCCAGAGATCTGCCATTGCATTTCTACTGGAGGGAAGGGATTGTGAAACAAAAGTGAGATGGGAGGAGAGGTGGGCATTTGGCTAATGTGAAAGAGTGAGAAGATGTGGCTGAATCACACTCTTCTCATCAGAAAACAAGTAGTCCAGAGACACTAGAAGCAGTGAAGCTGGGATTTCAGCAGGACCACGTGACTTCATCTGGGGTGAATTAAACGACTTTAATATGTCTCTCCTCTCCCTGATTCCTCCTCTTTAAAACATTTCTTGAAGATGCTTTGAGTCTCGGTGACATTTGGTTAAAACTTGAAGCTATATATGTTTTCTATAACACTGACTGCCTGGGCTCAAGGCATAATGTATTTAAAAAAACCAAAAACAATTATTATTTAATTACTTTGCACAAGTGTGGTGATGCAGCCCTTCCTTTAGGACCAGCATTATGGGCATACGTCTTTACATGCATCCTGAAGCCTCTTTATTCAGCATCCTAGAGACCTCCAACCCATAAAAATTGTGTCTGCAGTGGTAGGTGGGTCTCTCAGTTGTGTCTTGGTTGGTTTTGTGTGGTTGGTCATTAGGAAGAGAGAGTGAGTCTCATGGGCATCACACAGAACTGGGGAAAGTGAGCTGTCAGCATATTTGTCTGATATAATCTAGGAGCTCAAGAAGGTAGGCGCTGATCTACTGTTTTATCTGATAAAATACCGGAGTTCAAAAGCAGCTAATTGCAAAATAAATCAGTAAGGAAACCCAACAGAAGAGTTTGTCTAATTGTGATTCCTTGTTTTTTTTCCTGTCTTACAATGTGAAATCTGGTTCTCCCAGGGGTGAAGAATGCCTCGCTGCAGCAAAATTAGTATGATGCTGAATATAAAGCTCAAATCAACACTGTCTACCTGTCTATCTCATTAACAACTTTCCTTTCCACAGTTTTGGCGAAGCGAGAAATGATCTTTCAAATTAAGCATCTCTGAAGTCTATTACAGAAAGTCTTCATATTTCAAAAGTATCTCAGCTTTACAGTAAAGAGTTTTTTTCCTTCTTCTGGCTTCTGTTTCCTGTTCATCACAAAATGAGCATTGTCTTCACTTTCCACATCGTTTCTCCTGTGCTTATTTTTATTGTATCAGTTTTTCTTTTCCAGAAACTTCTCCAAACTGCTTTCCATGTGGGAAATAGCTAAGCAAGCAAACAAACAAATTACGTGACAGTGAAATTTTAAGTCTGCTAATCTGGAACTTTCCCAGAGATTATGTTTAAAAATGTAATTAAGTGTTGACCAAAAACGACTCACTCTATTTTCCTAACAACCTGATTTTCCAGATAGAGGAGCAGCCATCTTGGTAACCCTGTCTTTAGTCCTCTAATATTTGATCAAAGCGGAAAGCAGGCACAGAGTTTTGACCAGGACCTATTACTTTCTATTACCATCAGTCTCATTTCCAGTTGCTTTAATGGTACCTGAGGAATTGCATAGAATTTAGTCAACTGCATTTGTAGGATCATTGAGTTTATTATGTTCAGCTGAGAGATGCCATTTTGGTGTGTGACGGACTGGAATCCAAATATAGGTGGACAAACTTTATAAGTGCTATTCTTCTACTGAGACACGAGTCATCTTCTCTTAAAAATGGGTGCCTCACTGAGCATCATGCAGGTTTATCTAATTTTTGGCAATAATGTAAATGTCATGGAATGGATGAATGGCTTTCAGTGGTGATGATAGGCACTGTTTGTGATGATGTTTTTCCACTGGAAATGAGGATGCTTCATATTCTATCTGGTTGCCTACATCCAACTACTCATCACACATTCTAGCTTATGAAGTGCTTCTACATGAGGATTCGTTGCTCTACTCTCATGCATATTTAGGCCAATCTTCTGCTAATAAACTGGAGGTATTTATTGTTTCCTAGCTTCTAACGTCCTGGATAGAAAGTATAACACCAGCAAGCAATACTGGAAGAAAAGGTGAAACATCTTTCCTCAGGAAAATTGGCAGGGATTTGGTCAGTGGACTTGATGGAGCCAAAATATTTCACCCAAGATCTTAAAGGATTAGAACAAGCTTCATGAGCACTGCACCCTTTCTCCCAAGTTAGAAATTTTAATTACTGTGGGCCATGGGCTGTGGGCCTTTTTTTCTGAGTCATGGAAGGAACTGTATCTACTAATACCTTTTATTCCTACAAATTTCTAACTATCCTAGCTGTTGTTTCATTTTTCAGAGGTCTGCTAAAACTAAAGATATCTTCCCGCCATTACCAGGGTGAGATGTTCTCAAGCCACAAGCTCAAAGGAAAGGGGTACAAATTCCCATCACCCACGAGACTTTGATTTATGCAAGAGTTACCACAGAATAGTGCTGCAACTTAAACAGATTGGGAAGTAATGAGAAAAAAAAAATAGATCAATCACATTGCACATCAAAACATGTTACTTTCATTTCCCGAATAACTGAAAATAAAATTAACCTCCTGGCAGAACTTTCTTTGAGCCTAAGGAAAGCTTTTTGACCCAAACGCCTATTGATGTCTTCCTTTTTGTTGACAAAACAAGAGATCATTACTTCAGGGAGTCTACACTCTTGAAATTAAAATCACAAACTGCCATTAAATCCAATGAAACCTCTCAATGGCTTTGGGCAGCAGACTGCTAGGTCTTGATCTTAAACCTCAATAATGTTTCCACAATAATTGTTCATCGTGGAGGTCTATCAGCAGGTCTGCAGCCATAGAGATCTGGAGAATGACTTAATAATTGAGAAGAGATTCAAAGAGCCACAAGAAGCAGAGCAGTGTGAGGATATTTACCTCCCGCGTTGGTACTGGAGATCTTACAGTAAGCATCTATTAGTGGTGCAGCAAAACATTGTATGATAATTACTTTGAGCCCCTGCTGCAACACTGTTAAGAAATGCTAATTATTGTTTTTTGCCAGCACATCATTGTCAGAAGTCTTGCACATGAGGTAAATATTTCACTTTCTGCTTTGTACAGAGTGAAATAAAATGATCTTTTATATTCAGTGGTTGAAGCTGAGAAGAAGATATCCTCAAGTGAAATCAAGACAGAGGTTGCATGTGTGGGATGTCTGAGAAGTTCTCTCTTGTCCTGCAGGTGTTTACCAACCTTCTGGACCAACCATGTGAGAGAAGTGTTAGGTGAGACTGTGTTATCTGCTGTTCAGAAACATAGCAAAAGGGGTGTACAACTGTGATATTGAGTTAAATTGGTCAGAAAAAAAAGGACTATGTGTGGAGGGGATAGAAGTATTGCTTTTTTCCTTTTGCTGATGGAGAACTGAGGAATAGCTTTCTAAGCCTTCGGTGAAACCTAAGGTTG
>PPHD01031077.1:0-10158 GCA_002909625.1 Bambusicola thoracicus | reverse complement strand
GAAGAAAAGTATTGATACACAGAATCATATAATCCCAAGGTTGGAAAGGACCTGCAAGGTCATCTAGTCCAACTGTAAATTGCATACAATTCCATACGTTGCATTCAATCAGTTTTATGAGCTAACAAGATGATTTGAGCGCTTGTATGTGCTGGAGTTTCCTTTGCATATTGTCCGATGTTGCTGCTTAAATGTTTCCCATTCAGGTTGTTCTTCAAAAATGATTGGGTCTAAATGGAGTTTTATTTCTGGGAGCCAATAGCGAGTGTCTGATAATTTCTTGCTATGGAAATCTTGACATTCCATTGTGAAAAATGGTGAAATATAAATGCAAGGTTGGGTGGTCTACTGAGGTTTTGGTTTTAGAGCTCTTTGTTCTGAACTACACTGGTCTTAAGAAGATAATAGCTACTAACATTATTTCCTAATAATAATTTTCTACTAGATTGAAGTCTTTTGCTATTGTTAGAAGGTCCTCATTTGCAGGTGACAAACTGAGGTCAGATCTGGAAGCAAAAACCTGAAGACTGAATAAAAACATCTTGAGCGCTGCTTAAGCTGCTAAACTTGATAGCATTTCCTGGTGGGTGACAGCTTTTGAGTGAGTTCAAGGATATTGCTGTTCAGATGCTTTTGTCACTTTTGTTTCTGCTGCCAGCTATCATTAGATAGGAATGTGGAACCACTTGCAGTGTGACACCTGTCAGTGCTTTTCTGTCAACCTGTGCATGCAGGGCTGGTGCTGTACTACCCCACGTTCTCACACCCTAATCTCAGAACTAACTCTCATAGGGTTGTTTTGTCAAAAACTGAATGGAAGCCAGTTCTCGATATCACTGTCTTTCTGAATGAATGATCACCGGAGATCATTCAGCTTTCTTAACGAGGTTTTTAAATGGTGAAGGCTGTATAACGTTCTACAAACAATCACTCCCCAGGTGCAGTTAGTCACTGAAGGGAGAGCTCGTTGTTACCTTTGCTCTCAGCAACTGTAAAGTATTGTGAAAGCAGCCTTCAGTAGGCAGAAACAGTCCTCCTGTTTTGGAATGTGGAGTTAAGTGCTTAAAACATTGAGGTGTAACTTTGTTTTCTTTGCAAAGCCATACTTCATTTGCTTGGATGTGCCACGATAGTTCCTCTAGCAGATGAGGTACGAACTAGATCAGTCATCACAGAACACAGTTTTATGAGCAACCTGCTCAAAGTGAGGTGGAGCCCATAGGAGGAAATAAGAAATACAGCTGTAGGCAAAGTGCTGTGGAATTTAGTAATTCAGCTGACAGTGGTTTTTTTTTTCAATATTTTCTATGCTTCTGGGATCACTGTGGATAATCAATCACCTTTTGTTGGCAACAGTGAAATCCGTACTCCCCAGACGCATCGTGTAAAATCTAACTGGTATCAGTTACTGCTTCATCTGATGCTATAAGCATTAATTCACCAGGGAAGAAGATGAGGCATGCCTGAGTATCTGGACTGTGTAGGTAGCCACCCTCCAAAATGTCTGCTTGCTAAGAGAAGCAGTTCAGCTTTTGATTTGAGAAGGAATATTTAGCCAAATTGAGCCAAAAGTAACACTGTATAGATTGTTGTTTTATTTTTGAGGTAGGGGGAACACAGGCAAATGCTTGTCTTTCTTAGGAGATATGAGTCCTTGCTTAGTAAGGGGGTTTGTAAAGAGGTAGACATAACAGTTAGGAGGCCAGAGAGAGAAGTTCTGAGCTTCTTGCTTGACTTGTAGCCAAGAGAACCTGGCTCAAGGCATGGTCTTTTGAGAGGTCACTTTAAACTGAGCAGGCAGTTTGCTGCTGTCCTGCTGGATCTGCAGTCCTCTGCAGTAAGAGAGTTCCAGAAACATGCCCAAGTCGTTTGGAAATGTGGGGGAAAAAAGTGAGAGCTCGGAGGTTCTGCTGCACGTGTGTTTGTGGTAGGCTTTTCCATCCAATTTCAGATAGACTACATAACCGCAACAGAAAGCAATCACTTCTGGCACAGAGCATTCCTATTACTTCAATAAATTAAAAACTAGGAACAGATACGGCAGAAAGTGGTGGGCAGCCCTTGTAGGGGAGGTGTCAGTGCTAACACGCAGGCGGTGTGTATGTCTTTATGCAGTAACTGGTTCCATTTTCTGAGAGCTTGAATGGAAGCTGGGCAGACCCACGGGTACCTTTCTGTGGATTGTCTGCCTTAACAGCATGAGGTACAATTCCATGAAATGGGATGGACTCATCAACATTCAGAAACATATTAAAAATTGGAATTCTTGCTGTTCTCACCTGTCTTCTTCCGGTGCTGTCGTCACACATTCCCATCCATTTCCTTTTGGTCGCATATTCATTCAATCTTCCTTAAGCTAATTTTAATTTACTAGTTCAGATAAAGCAGCCGACAGCAGATGATGTCCTGTTAACTAATGAGCTCCAGAGGTGACACAAGGAACTATGTGTCATTGCGGTGACAGAATGGGGGAAACAGGAGTGAAAGGCTGTGGTGAGACCCACAGAACGTCTTTTCCTCTGTTGGGACTTTCCCCCAGCCAGTCAGGCACCAGGATTGGCTTGGCAAGGGGTCAGGGCTGGGATATTTCAGCTGTGGAATGAGGAGCTGCATCTTACTGAAACCATTTAGAGACCAGTAAAAGTCAGCATATAACCACTTTTGTCTGTGACTTATCCATAGTGTCACGCTTTATTGAGCTGCCGGTTCCTGTGCGTAGCTGTGGAAGCTGTGGCATGGTCTTCTCTAATAGAGTTTTCAATCTTTGTCTGATTACCTTTTGATTTTGTTCATTTGCTCCTTAATCCTGAATGCAATAGATCCTTGAAAGACTTAATGCTAGGCCAGCGTGTTAAATTGGTTGTACAGAGGAGCTGGCTTGAATCTGAAGTACTTTTTGCCTGTTGAGAGACTTGATGGAGGAATTTTAAAGCAGTAAGAGAAAATAGATTTTTGCAATTGCTGTTTAAGGTTACCTAGTACTTCAGCGGTAAGTACTCATAGTGATGTTATTGTGTGAGGGTTTCACTTGCCTCTTGTGCTCAGAAGTTGGGCACCTGAATAAACTAGAATAGATTTGAAAATAAAGCATGCATTGAATTGTATTCTCAAATCACAATGCAATTGAACGTACAGCTTAAAAACCCGGGTGTATTGTGAATGCTAAGTGAGCAAAAAGCCTCTGAAATGACTAACTGCAGTGGAATAAGCATAACTTCCTGACTTTTAAAATCACTCTTTCTTTGGAGAATGCCTTACTCAGAATGTTGAATTGTCTTGCAGGTGGATTCACCAATGAACTTGAGGAACCCACACGACTTGGTAATACTAATGAGACAAGAAACAACAGTTAACTACCTCAAAGAACTGGAGGTAAAGCATAACATTAACCACTAACATTTCTTAAGGTACAGGTTTTTTTGTAACGGTGTTAGTGATAGATGTAGACAAGGAACAAAAGTCATTATCAGCATAACTCCGACAAATGGATAAAGAATTCTTCAGATCTCAGGATTTCTGTGGCTCGTGTTTGTTGAATTGGTTGTAATTGTCTTCAGTTGCATCTGCATTTTTTTAATGTGATTTTGTTGCTGGCTACTATATTCCAGAACTTTTTATGGAAGCGTTGTCTTAGATTTGTTATAGCAACTACTGAGAGTACATCCTGTAGGCAGTGAGAGTACACACAGAGTAGGCTGTTGAATTTCCCTGTGCACCTCTGTGGGCTGGTCAGGCCATTTTCACTGCTCTGTCTAGGACACGTGAGAGAGCAGGTCACCACTGTTTTATTTAAAGCACCTTTATTACAGAACTTCAGAGTGGCTGAGGTTGGCAGAGACTTCTGTGTCCATCTGGTCCAACCCAGAGCCAACCACAGCAGGGTGTCCAGGTGGCTTCTGAATGTCTCCAAGGAGGAGACTCCACAGCTTCTCTGAGCAACCTGTGCTCCGTCACATGCACATCACGGAAGTGCTGCCTCATTATTGTTGGAGTGGATTTTGAAAACACTCTTCTGAAAAGAGCTTCGGTGAACTTTAAACTGATAACTTTCATGGGAACTAAAGCTTAAATGCCTAAAGCTAGTAGCTCTCAGATTTACTTTTGGCCGCGCATTCACTCCTCTTTCTCTTTTGCCAGCTTTCATTTTGTCAGATGAGAGTAACTAGCTAAGAAGTTAAATGAGCACCTGAGATAACCTCAGGCAAATAGAACAGACATATAGGAACGAACAAAAAAAAAAAGCAGGACTGCTCCATGTGAGACTACATTCAGCAAGTCTTTCTTACTGAGGTATACTCATCTTTGTGCCATTGGGCATTTTCGCTGTGGATGAAAAAATTACTGTAGGTTGTTGAGGACATGGGTTGCAGGTTTGTAAATGACTAATGCGCCATTTGTGCTGTACAAATGACTTTCAGCAAAAATGATTTCTTTTAAGATTTTGCCCAAGATGCCATTAATGCACATATGTCGATTATTACATGTTAGTGTGTTGGCAAATATATATGGCTTTAATTAAAAATGCAAAGTTTCTTCTCATATAACACGTGCAAATCCTTCTGATATTTAATGGATTTTCAGTTTGCAGATCTGGGTGAGAATTAAGTACAACGTAATGTCCTGGGCAGAGCCTCCACTACTCATAGGAATAGGGTTTCTGGAGTGAAGGGTAGCCCCTAAGGCACATTGTAAGCTGATCTACACAAATTATTCTCTGCTGTTCTTTTTGGCCTGCCGCCTCAGTTATACTTTACGTACTGATTGGTTAAGAGTTCATTTTGTTTGCAGTCTCTGATTCTAATTTTGTAAGGTTTTGAAGTGTAAGAGAAGGGTTCAGATATGATAAAACTGTGATGTATCATTAACTACTATTTCATTTTCTGAATGGGCAACAGTGAATTTGAAATGCTATAAGCCTTCTTTCTAGGTACGGCAGGAAAAAGAAAGGCCTGTTTAAGTTGTATTGTCTCTCTTGAAAGTACTCATTTTCTCTCTAAGTAGAACTTTTTCCATATCTTTGAAATTGATTTTGATTTAAGGAAAAAGCTGAAGAGTTCACCCTTTCACTACTATACAGTTTGCTTTTGTCAATATGCGTTTTTCTATTTTCCTTTTTCTGCTTCCTACAGAAACAGTTAGTTGCTCAAAAGATCCACATAGAGGAAAATGAGGACAGAGACACAGGGCTGGAACAAAGGCATAATAAAGAAGACCCGGACTGCATTAAAGCAAAGGTGCCCTTGGGGGACCTAGATCTATACGATGGCACCTACATCACCTTAGAGAGCAAAGACATCCGGTAATGAGGTGTTTTGTGTTTTAAGGTTTTGACTGAATGTGGAAAAAAAATCTCTTCCTGCAGTTAAAAGGAAAAACACTGTAGTCTGACTGTTCTTTAGATGACAGTTGTTTTACTTTATGTTAATGTGAAATAACAGGGAGGTACTGTGTCCCTCAAACTCTGTGGTGTTAGCCATTACCTGAGACTTCTCCTTTCTCTCCCCAGGCTCCCAGTCAGCGTAACTCTGTAACGATATGAGCAGACGTAAATTAAACTGAAGTGCATCATGCAAATAGGGGTTATGTTTGCTTGAGTGTTGTGGATTTTTTGAGCTAGATGTGCTTCTTGTAGTGGGAACTCTCTTAAGTTTGTATGGAAGGCCGAGATGTTGAAGCTCGCAGTCAAACTTTTTCATAGGCCTTTAGCAAATGAAGGCTGTGTGGGCAGTCTGACATGCAGCTCTGTTTGTATTTTTTCTTCAGAGCTGTTTTGATTTTTGTACTTCTTGTTTTTTGAACATATGAGTTTTGTCCTCAGATACCTTCATCTGGGCCTTTTGTTCTACCTTTTTGGTCTTGTTTGACTGTGAAGTTTGGTTTGTGGGGGAGGACGGGGTGCAGGGCACGTTCAGTTGAGTCCGCATGCGCGGTCATTTGCCTGGCATATAAATGATGAATCATACCACCAACACACATTAACTGTACCAGTGATACACTGGGTTGATAGTGACGCCTTTTGGCGACTGTCCAAATGTCGCTAACTTCTCTAAAGCAGATAGCTATTTATTTATCCTGTTGTGTTGGCATCCTGGGAAATGAAATGTGGAGAGGCATCAAAAGTGGTGCAGTGTGCGGAAACTGAGTTTTTGTAACAGTGGGTGAAATCGCAATAGTGTATCTGTCAATTAAAACATTGTACCTCTTAAACTGTAAGGTATGGTGGTCTGGAGTCTACTGTGTTATGTTTTGTTCTGTCCTCAGGCCTGAAGACTATATAGACACAAAGTCTCCAGTGCCTCCAGACCTGCAGCAGCCAGACTGTACAAAAGTTCTTGATCTTCCATACAGCATTCATGCTTTTCAGCACTTACGGGTAAGTGAGCAAATGGAAATGTGTTGTTTTATTTCTTCCTCTATCTGGAAGAGAAACAGTAAAGTCCTAGGGGCAACTGTGAGTCAAGGCTGAAAGGTAATACAGTTTTTGAAGGCTGTCTTGGTCTTCATTATAACCACAATTTTACTGTTATTGAAGTACTTGATTATAGGAGAATGCTTCTGTCGGATGCACATTTGTCTCCTGTTTCTACTGGTCTTGTTTTAGGAAGTGTCCTTTGGATTTTGTTTTCATGACGTTTCATCAGTAAAATGGCAGTTTTTTATGTGTATGTTCAAATGTTTCTATCTCGTGGGTTGCTTCAGTTGCAAATTAGAGAGTGCTGAGCAGGGTCATTATGCTATATGGAGATTCAGGGTCAGAAATTTGTTTGCATGGCTGTCAACATTTCATAACATAGTTGACTATCTCTGATATCTGAATGCCAAGCTCTAAGCCAGAGGATGAGATAATTGCTCTTTGCGAATGCAAAGTTCATCTGCTTTAGAATGATCACAGCTGAAGTGTGATGCAAAAGTTGCTTTGGTCAACAAAGTTGTATGAGCAGATTTTCTAATGCAGACCTAGCTTTAGCACTCATCTCCTTATATTTATTTTATTACTAGCCTCAAAAATAATTTTTCATCTACAAGTAAGTATTTTTCTATGTAGGAAATAGGAATGGAAGTTTTCTAGTTCTGTCTCTTGGTCTGTATGTACCTTTTCTATTCAGAAAACAAGAAAAGAGGGCAATAATATAGTGTGTAACCTGACAAACATGAGTTAAGTGCTTCACTGGTGACTAGTGACATGGATAGCTACCAAGTAATACAAAGCTATCAGAAGTTAATGCTTATCCTATAGCATTCATCAAGCAAAGGCTGCTTTTGGAAGAACTGATATTAATGACTGCTCAAGTGTTTTCTTATCAATAGAAATATATGTTATTCATCTGGCAAAGGTGGCACTATCCTGTGAAGTCACGGAAATCTTGTTATGAAAGGACGGTAGGAATGTGAAATAGTAAAACTGCAAGTCATGTTCTTGTGCAGATTTCTCAGGTATTTAATTTCTCTAAAACTAATCTTCATTTTTTTTCTTTTAGGGTGTCCAGGAAAGAGTTAATCTTTCTGCACCCTTGTTACCTAAAGAAGATCCAATCTTCACGTATTTATCACGGAGGCTTGGAAGAAGTATAGAGGAAATAGGTCATCGTATTTATGAGGGGCTGATGAAGGTATGAAGCTGTAAACTTACAGTGTGTTGAAAAAGAGTGCTGGAAAGTCCTCAGAGGATTAGATATGCCTAGTACGTGCAGTCACATCCAGTACTAGCCTTTCACATGTATTCTGGTTTTATGTTTCAATTAAAAAAAGTAGAGTAAAAACCTTTTCTGCAAGGTAAGCAGAGGTAGGATAAAGCATTAGCAAAGCCAGTAAACAGATACTGTCATCTTTAATAACTCTTTTACTTTTGTGGCCTATAGAGAGGGCACATCCATTGTTCTGTTAAGATACAAGAGCTTTTAAACAAAAATGCAGCTACTTACAGATCACACGTGCTTTTTGTTAAATGCCTTCCTGCAAAACACAGGAACTCTGTTTCAACTCAGAGTGTAGCTGCTGTTGCGTAAGATTCCATCTCTGCTTGGTTCATTTTGAGTTTTCACCACTATAAAATGCAGGAGTGGTGTTTCTTTCATACATCTGTGTGCCAATTCATTCTTCCTGAATATTCACAGGCGTTGCCAAATGCCAGCTTTCCAGAGGAAGAGGAAAACTTAGAGCAGGTTAATGCTCAGTTTTCCATCCCTTAGTAATTAAAGCCATGAATGACCTTTTAGTTCATCTTGGTTGACAGTACAGTTCTTGTGTTTCTCTTTCCTGCAGAACTCCTCTTCCTGGGTACTTTATAATATGGCTTCTTTTTACTGGCGAATAAAGAATGAACCGTACCAAGTAGTAGAATGTGCCATGCGTGCCCTTCATTTCTCTTCAAGGTGAGAACTGCTGGTGAAGATATTTTTTGTCAGGTGGCTTTTCTAGTTAAGCAGGTTGTTAAGAATGAAAGAAATACTGTTACTTATTCTTAAGTATATATATGGTTTACACACTATTTTTTTCCCAAAATCCATATTTAGTATGTAACTGAAGAATGAGTGTGTCCTTGTGCACAATCCTTACCTAGTCTGACCTGTTAATGGCTTTTTTCTTTATCTTTTTTTTTAATTAGGCAAAATAAAGACATTGCATTGGTAAACTTGGCAAATATTCTGCACCGAGCTCACTTCTCTGCGGATGCTGCTATTGTGGTCCACGCAGCTCTGGATTACAGTGACTTCTTTACCAGCTATTACACTTTGGGAAATATATATGCTGTAAATATTATCTTTACTTTCCAACACCTGTAGAAAAACAGTATTTAATCTGTCTTGACTTGTAATGCTGTAGTCTCTTGCAGTGCTTTTTGTTTTACACATATTACGTGCTTGATGTTTGTTTCTGTTTAAATATTTTCAACCAGAAGTCTGTCTTTGTCAAAAGTTTTTATTTGCACTTTGAAATAAATTCAAGGGAAATCTTCCCACAGCCTCACTGTAAAAGATAGAGTGGCTTTAATTTCTGCAGACAGGCCACTCGTTACTGCGGATTAGATTTAGAGTTGATGACTTACTTAAAAAGCCAGAAAATTGATTAAATATTACAGGGTAACAGCTCATTCTTTCTTCATCTCTCCATCATTCTTCAGATGCTCGGGGAGTACAACCACTCGGTCCTGTGTTACGATCATGCTCTACAGGCCAAGCCAGGGTTCGAGCAAGCTGTGAAAAGGAAGCATGCTGTATTATGTCAGCAAAAATTAGAGCAAAAACTGGAAGCTCAGCATAGGTAACTAAAGCACCACCATAGTGGAAATGCATGCGGTCTCAATTTATTGTTCTGCTGTAGCAATTCTTTACATTTCAAATAGAATAATAGTGATTTACTTTTTAAATTTCCTAGGCTGCATGATAAAGTTATTACTTTAAGCAACCCAGAACAAGGCTGAGAATATACAATATTATGTGAAAAGCTGTTATGTTAAAAAGCATTCAAAGTTAATATTTTCTACTGTCTAATTTTCAAGATCACTTCAGCGAACCTTAAATGAATTGAAGGAATATCAGAAGCAGCATGACCATTACCTCAGGCAGCAAGACGTTTTAGACAAATACAAGCTCATCCAGGAGGAACAAATCCTGAGGAACATAATTCATGAGACCCAAATGGCAAAAGAAGCTCAATTAGGTACAACTTTTCAGAGTTCATGCTTATTATAGCAATGAAGAATTACATGTATTCAGATTAATCTCATAGAGTCTTTGGTGTTGGAAGGGACCTGTAAAGGCCATCTAGTCGAACTCCCCTGCAATGAGCAGGGACACCTACAGCTGGGTTAGGGTGCTCTGAGTCCTCTCCAGCGTGACCTTGGATGTCTCCAGGGCACCACCTCTCTGGGCAACCTGCTTCAGTGCCTCACCACCTTTACTGTAAAAAAAGCTTCTTCCTTGTGTCTGATCTGAATCTCTCCCCTCTTTTAGTTTGAAACCATTTCCCCTTGTCCTATTGCAACAGCTCTGCTGAAGAGCTGTCCCCTCAGTATGGGAACTGTTGAATCACGGCCTGAACCTCTGATTGACCACCTGAGGCGAGCACTGAGTCAGCTGCAGGGGCACAGGTGAATGCAATCTCACCTGAGTGACTGGAATGGGGTCCTCGACCCCATTTAAGGGCTGACTCTCCAGG
>PPHD01031074.1:0-10158 GCA_002909625.1 Bambusicola thoracicus | reverse complement strand
GATGAGGGGAAATGGCCTCAAGTTGCGCCAGGGTAAGTTTAGGTTGGATATCAGGAAACACTTCTTTACAGAAAGGGTTGTTAAGCACTGGAATAGGCTCCCCGGGGAGGTGGTTGAGTCACCATCTGTGGAAGTGTTTAAGAGCTGTTTGGACGTGGTGCTCAGGGACATGATTTAGTGGAGGGCTGTTAGAGTTAGGGTACTATGGCAAGGCTGCGGTTGGACTTGATGATCCTTGAGATCCCTTCCAACCTGAGTAATTCTATGATTATATGACTCTATGGAAAATCTTCATGTTTAATTAAAGAACATTATGGTTCAAGAGTTGTTTGTTAGTTATTATAAAATGACTGAAAACATAAGAGCTGTTCAATGCACAAGCTGACCTTTGATTACAGACACACAGCCTCTAGCACACTGGTGGTATAAGTAGAACTCTCATTGGCTGCTATAATGTTTTATATTATGGGAAAGTGATAGATTGACTTTTAATATAGTTTGTTCTAATTATAGCTTGAAATAAATGTATTTTCACATACTTGAATTTAAAATCATAAAAATAGTTTTTTTGGAAGAGATCTTAGAGTTCATCTAATCTAACAGTTTGTACAGGCTATTACCAACTTCAGAATTAAATTAGGTTTCCCAGGGCCTCTCTCCAAAGGGAGACATGTCACAGCCACACTTTCTAAGGATAACTTACTTAAATGTTTGAACAGTCTTATTTTGACTTATTTCTCCTTGTGTCTAGTCAGGACTTCTGTCTATGAGATCTGTGACTATTGCCTAAACTTTCTCTGAGCATTTTTGAGAATGAATCTTCTTTCAGATTATCCATGTCTTATCAGTGAGTGTTGGGTCAATCTGTATTATTTACATCCAGTTCCACTGGAAGACTAAATATGTCATTTATGATGCAAGCATTTTCTTAATAATGTGCAAATTTGCATGGTATTAGAACAATATTGTGATAGAATGCAAATAAACAGACAATCTTTGCTGACAAATATATCTGAATAGTTATTAAGGAGTGTCTGGCTTCTAGTGAAAAAGCTCCTTCCCTCAAGGAATTTTAAAGATGACCTATGACAGATTCTACAGGAAGAATAAGTAATGGTAATAATCATCTATACTTTTTCAGCATGGATACTTTGGAAATTATTGAACACTTCTTAATATTTTTGTTATTTCTAATATTTATGAAAATTAGTGAGCCATGAAATTAAGAGTGAATTGTTAAAAAGGGTCATAGTGCCCTTTTCTGTGATCTGCAGAGCTGGGCTCTGATGAATCTAATAACAAAATAATTGAATTTATGTAATTCTTTTCCATTATGAATCCTTAGGTGTTGAAAATGAATGAAGTAATCTAAATTACTGATTCAAACTCTCCTGAAAGCATCTTCATTATGGAATGAGAGAAAGATAAAATAATATGGCAAAAAAAGCACATTTCCCATACTATATGTAGACGTGTCATGATACCAAAAAATATTTGCAAGGCAATCCTAATCTTTATGCAGCCTCTTGGTTGATGAGAGAGTTGTACTACTAAATAAAACTATCTGGAAACTCCTATGACTAACCTTCCCTGCAGAAAGGTGTTGGCTGTTACCAGTATGTCTTCTGGGAATGGTCCTCTGTGCATCCTGTTCTTCAAATCATTCCAAGCAATATCTGAGACAATGTCAATTGACATAGGGCAAATATAGGACAGAAAGCATACTAGCAATTAAACAGTACAAATTGCCATGGCCTAGTTCTTGAACTTGAGACCCAGCGTGTTTGTTTGTTATTGCATATGTGCCTTTGATTATTGAGTGAGCAGTGATATATCTTCTGATGCGTTAGGAGGCATTCTTTCCATTTTCAAGGCTTTCCCAACATTTCACTCAGATTGACAGTCATACTACAATGAATCACTGGCTTTCTGTAGCTTTCTTTGCCATCACATAGAATCATAGCATCTTCTCCAGAGTGAACAATCCCAGTTCCCTCAGCCACTTCCCATAAGACTTGTGCTCCAGACCTCTCATCAGCTTTGCTGCCCTTCTCTGGACACTTACCAGGGCTTCAATGTCTTTTTTGTACTGGGAGGTCCAAAACTGAACACAGTACTTGAAATGCAGCCTCACCAGAGCTGAGCACAGAGGGATAATCATTTCCTTGCTCCTGCCAACAACATCATTTCTGGTACTAGCCAGGTTGTCATTGGCCTTCTTGGCTAAGTGGACACACTGGTGGCTCATGTTCAGCCGAGCATCGACCAACACCTGCAAGTCCTTTTCCTTAGCACAGTCTTCCAGTCACTCTTTACAAGAATATATATACCCTCGTTTTGCTGATGCAGCAGACAGCATGATTTAGAAAGTCAGACTTTCCTCACAGTAATACCTATCAGATGGGTCTTTCTGCCAAGCCACCTAAGTAGACTTACACCATAAAATTTTCTTACAGAAAGCAATGAACATTTGCCTCCTTTGGATAAAATTTGTCAGATATTTTTACTATTCTCCTTCTATGCATTTTGTGAAACCTTTTAATAAACGTGTTTCAGTGTTGACAAAATGACAGTAGGTACAGTAGTTACCATAAAATGTGCATTCAGACTTTAAACCTTGCACTGTGTGCTACCAGCTGTGTATGCTTAGACAATCAGAGAAAAAATGTGCATCCACTGAAAATGTGTGCTTATGGTGAGAACAGGAGGTACAGTCTGTTGTAGGGATTTATTACGTAGATCTTTTCTCTCTTGAAAAATACGGCAACTTCCATTTACTTTTTATTTTATCATCTGAAAGAATTGTTTTTCTCTGAGCTTGTATTTCCCATGAAAGTCTTTTAAGAAGAAATTTATTGTGTTTGGAGTTCTGCACATGGAAAAACTGAAATGAATGTAATTATTCTGAGAATTTGATTTTTGGGATTGGATATATTTGTAGACTGAACATCAACCTCTGGAGATCTTTAGTACTAATGCTGACCTGCATGTGACTGTATTTCATTTAAAATACCATTCTAAATGCAACATTTTCTGTGCAGTTGTAGCATCACCTTAAATTCCAATTGCTCGACAATAGCCTGGTTATTTCTTTCAGTATTTTTAATTTGAGCAATTTAAGCTTGTCTGACTGGTCTTTAATTCTCTGGTTCATTGTTTTGGCCTTTTTAAGACATTTTTTGCCTAGGAAACTAGATTCAGTTTTACTGACATTGAGCCATAATCACATCTGTGCTGTCTGCTCCTTTGGTGGGTAAGAAGTACAGCTACAGATGGCCAGGGGCATCTACAAGCAGTGCAACCAAGTGTGAAAGAACATGAATTATGGGCATAGTTGAGTGAATGATCTCTGCAAAATTATTCTGCCTACACATGGAGTTAACTGGATTGATAACCTACACAGGGATATGGTGCCAACATGCATGGTGCCAACAGCAAAGGAGTAGTTTCTTTTGGAAAGAAATTATAAATTAAATAATATAAAATAAAATAAAAGGCAATAAAGATAGATAAAGACTATATGTGACAAAAATGTTTAAGTCACTGTACAGATTTCAGTTCAAGAAATAGAAATAAAGTTGTTTTGAAGGTAAGATCACTCTCCTGCAGATGACTGAGCCAACCATCAAAACAAGATTTGGTGCCTAAATGAGCTGTAAGAGTGAAGCAGAAAAGTCAAAATGCTTCAGTAAGGACAGGAATAGGCTTTTAAACCAAAACATGTCCAAGGTCTTTACTGTCTTTAAGTTTGCCAGCACCAGAGACAGTCTTCTAGATCTCTGATGGGGATTTTGTGAAATCTCATTCATTTGGAAAATCCTCTACTGCTTAAGCAGACTCAAAGCTCCATTTTCCTTCATACAACCAAGGCGCTTTCTCTCTGTTGATGACATTAATGGAGTAATCATCTTGTCACAGCCTTGAGGATGGTTTTATGAGTTATTGCTGTAAAAAACTTGTCCAGGGCAGAAGTCCTCCATTATGCAATGTGAGTCTTCAAGTAGGAATAGTCAAACTGCAAAAATAAATAAATAAATGATTTTGTGTTTGTCAGATGATTAACATACTTTAAACATGTTAGTATTTTATTCGGTTTTTGTACCTAAAGAAATAGGGATTAGTTGGTCCACGAACAAAGGCAGAGTTCAACACACCCCAGTGACCAAGGTGAAACTGTGCCTTCAGAATGCAAGTGAGGACTTTAACATCTTGTATGCATGTGTGTTTGTTATGAAATGAATGGAAAACAGGGATCAAAAACAGTCCCAAAAATGAACAATCATTCTAAGAATTTTATTCAGCAAAGTGTTAAATCAATCCTGTTGTCAGAGAAACCCCTAATTAAGTGTACAAGACTAAGGGCAGTAGAAGATAAATTACTCATTAATTCTACACAGATGATCAAGGCAAAGGTCTGAGTGTTTAAATGCATGTTTCTATGATCAGACCTTTGGTCCTCCCTGGTACATGCAGCAGTGCTGCTGATCTGGAGCAGGGACATGAGGCAGGGACAAGTAGCAGAGCGGAGGCAGTAATTTCCATGAAAAAATACTACACACCCAACTGCAATGGAGGTGAAGAGAAGGGTGAGAAAGGGTTAAGGCCTTTTAGGATTCTCATCCCTGTACAAGTAGCCCTGTTCAAATTTTGCATCCACTTCACAACACACTAAAGCCTGAATCTCCATGGAGCATGTGCTCCAGGTCACCATGACCACTTACAGAGGTGTAGATCCTAACCATATAACATAGATCTGAGGCACAGGAGCCAACTTCATTGCGGTTAGGCAGCCAGAGTAAGGCTCAGAATCATAAAAACCTCTGTATTTGCTTTTCTCTGCACAATTCCTCATCCTTAAAACCAGGATAACACTGACCTTCCTCACATGGGGGTTAGGGAGGGAAATCCATTAATGTTTGTGCAGTGAAATGAAAGCTGGAAGGTTAAGTGGTTGTTGTTCATGCCAATAATTCATCATACTGGGTACAAAATTAGAGTTGACAGTGACCTTTCCTTTCTCAAATTCCTCTTTTGGGCCAGACTCTGATAGCTGTTCTGCTGGCATAAATCCAGAACATATACATTAATAACAGCAGGATGGTTGTATACTTACAGTGATGGAAGCTAAGCAGAACATTTTCTCTTTTTTTAGATTAACTTTTATTTTTATTCAGATACCAACATTTATGCAAATTATCTTGAGCAAATAAATATTTTTTGTTGCTGTAATAAAGCTTATGATAAATTAATTGTATCTAACCAGAAGAAAATGTCTCCTAGTTGGTGCAATTGCTTAATAATTATTTCCTTGCCTAGGAGGGAAAAAGAAATAAAAGAATGTAATATATGCACAAGGTAGTAGTGTAGAATCTCCTGAGCAGGAAGGGACCTCTGAGGATCATCAAGCCCAACACCGGAATCCACACAGAGCAACCTGAGAGTTCAATCACCTATAGGGAGAACTTATATATGTGTGAGAACTTTATTTGTACAGATATAGACCTCTACATGGAGCTTGATTCTTGATTTATGCAATAGCTAAAATTTTCCAGGATCGCAACAATAATTATGACTCTTGGCTACCTCTCCTGTAATAAATGACAGTTTATTTTCTATTTACAGTTTTGCAGAGAAAATTGTTCTTAATCTTAAAGTCAGCAAATTCCTCAGTTAATGAAAACTTGCTACATATATATATATGCTTACTTAGCTTTGCCATATTGTCTTCCTGCTTTCTGTGTTTTTGTTTGTTTGTTTTTTTAATTATTTTTTATTTTATTTAGAGTGAGACCCTGCAATATCAGATGGTAAGGCTGGAAGCAGAAAAGTCTGTCTTTTTAATTAAATAATTGAAGATAACAATGCAACGTGGTAAGAAGGCAGAATCCCAGATCGTATTTTGTTCAGGATGAAACCCTCTCACATTAGACCAGTCATTGTCAGCATTCACTTCCCTTTTTAAAGAGAAGGGACCAATTGTCTGTAGCTGGGAGGGTCTTTCAACAGGCTGAGTTCTTCTGGCCTATCTGCAAAACATCCAGAGACTGCCGGAAGCTGAGGACAACAATAAAAATGTGGTGCAGCACACTGACAGAGCTAGGACTGGGAGCAAGGAAGAAAATGGCATTTCCTTTCTCTTGCTTATAGTAAAACCAGCCCTTGGAATCTGAGATGAGATAAAAGCAAACTGTCAACTCTTGCTTTCTCTTGTCCTATAACCTATTTTACCACGCAGATAAATTTTGATGCAGTTTTATTCAGTAAAGCTGACAAACAACTAAAAATTACAGCAGCTCAAATAGAGAAAAGGTCCCAGATGTCCATGTGGCTCTGCAGGCTCTGAAGTGCATGGAAGGATATTTGTCCCTGACAGTTCTACCAGAGTTGCATGCTGTCTCCATGGCAGCACTGGAAATGAACCTGCACTGGAGGAAAGGTACTCCTCCAGGTTGCATATTAGGAAATTTTTATCTCAGAAAGAGTGGTGAGACATTGGAACAGGCTGCCCAGGGAGGTGATGGAGTCACTGTCTCTGGAGATGTTCAGGAAACATGGAGATGTGGCACTTGGAGACACAGTTTAGTGAGCATGGTGGTGATGGGTCGATGGTTGTACTAGGTCATCTTTGAGGTCTTTTCTAACCTTAATGATTCTATAATATACAACAAAATGGGTACCACTGCAGAATAATTTCTATTTCTGCCTGTGGATATTTAACTGACATCACAAAAAATTGTCTTGAGACCTATGAGTCCCAGAAATTTCTCACCTGTGCTCATCAAAATCCTTCCTAGACAACCTAATCCAACTAAAATCTCTGTATGCTTGACTTGGATGAAAAGAGGTAAATGCAATGCTAATAGGATTGCAGAGATTACAACTCTGAGGACTATGGCCGTGGGTGGTTCACCCTATCAGTACAGCTTCTACCTCTGGAGAGCATGGATAACCACCTGGAATTTAGTCCATTTTCTTCTTGCAATGGTCTGAAACTTGGGATTGTGTTTCTACCATTACATTCAGTAGCATCAGGGAGCATTTGTGGGTACTGGAAGCCATTGTCTCTACTGATGAAATGCCAGAATGAGCCTAACTGTGGCTGTGATTGAGGTCAAGCAGACCTCCCCCAGGAATTTGCCAGACACAGCCCAGGAGATGGACTGTGTCCATTCCCCATAGGCACTTTGGATGTCACTACCCTGATCTGTACGTTAAGAGAGTTTAATAATACCAGTGTATGTTTATCCATGCTCTCATGCCAGAGAACAATCCAGATCCATTTAATTCCTTAGCACAGACATAGTTTAAACTTCCTGGGGATGAAATGATAACAACAAGAGAGACCAGGAATCTATTTTACATGCTATAACAACAGAGAATGTTATTCATGATCTTAAAAAATATGTACTTCAGTGATGGATATTATATTTCTTGGTGTAGAAATCTCACTTCTGTAATTAATATTTCTCTATATTCTTGAGGGATACTCGGGGGGGGAATATAAACCATGGATGGAACAGAGAAACCTTGATGAATCAATGTCACAGCATTCAAATGCCTGAAAAACCTTTTCCTTTTACAGCTCAGTTAGAATTTGGAGTGGTAAGAATGATATAAGCCCGTTAATCCTACCACAGCCTAACAAGTCTCTGTTTGTCAGCAGATCTGAAGTAGCTGATACTCAGCCCATCCCATTTGAAATAAAACACATTTATTTAAAATCCTTTCACAGATATTGATTCACTGAAGATTATTCCACCTGTGCAGACAGTATTTTCTTGATGGAAAACCAGCACAAGCTGTAAAAATAAAATCCTTAGAAGCGAGTCTAGCTGAAATCTCTTACACAGTATGCTAAAAGATGCCAAGTATGTTTCGTATTCTGCTGAGGGAAATCTTTAAGTTAATCCTGCTCTTTATCTGCCCATCATGGACAAGTGATTATTCTTTGCCTCACTCAATGTTTAACTGTTTAAAATGTGAAAGAGTCATGACAAAAGTGCATCAACAGCAGAGGAGCTGACTCAAAGCAGCTTAAGACCTGGCCAAGTGGAAGCTGTCCCTTTGCGAGTAAAGTGATGCTGTTTCTCCTCAAATGTGAAATTGTTTAGATGTTTCTGTGAGGTAGGACGCAGAAGATGTGAATTCCTGAAGGAAGGAAACAAAAGAGGACAAACTTATGACTGAGTGGTTGTTCCAAAACTGGTGTCAGGTGAGTTGGCTTCGAATGGGTTACACACATCTACTGTGACAGGGAAGTGGTGATGAAGAAAGTAAAAGAAATTAGGGAACCTGATGGAAGAAGTGGTCTGGCAGGCAGCCTGCAGTCTGTACGACACACTCAGATCACTGAAGTTGTTTGCGTCTGGATGTTTGGCTTTAGGTAAAGGGAAATTTGTGGGCTTGGCTCAATTACCACTCCTGGACAATATGCTGCTCTCCCACAGCTGCAGACAAGGATGCAGATAACATGGGATGAACACTCATGCTGTGGTTATAATAATTAAACTGCAAACCTCAGAAGAAAGTGATCATACTACTTCTGTCCATTTTCATTACAGCTCAGCTCTAAAAATACCTTGAACTGAAGCTGTGAACAGTTTGATACTTTTAATAAAGATTTGAATGTTGTTTGAGGTTTTGGAAGTTATTTAAGGAGGAACTGACAAAACCGTGTTTTCAGATACTCTAGAATTAAATACGTAGGTCACTCTAAAAGCAATGCCTCTTATTTCCATGAAAACTACAATAGACACAAAGGGAACAATAACACTGTTGGATAGAGGAAATTATCAGATACAGAACACTAGTTCTCAACATAATCAACACCATTAGCTGTGTGTTTTCACCAGGAATGAACAAGAGCCTCCATGCCATGCTCATAAAAATCGGTACCAGCAGAGATGACTCACTGTTGCTGTCACCACTGCTGAAACTCACCACCCACTGCCTCACTGTGTTCCCATCCACTGTTTGGTCTCCATAAATGTTCAGCAAGCATCAGTGAATGTCAATGGGTACCATTTTTTTTCCACATGGAGAAATTCAATGACATATCTTCGTATCATACACACTACCATGTCAGACATCGTTTTGTCAGACTGTCCCTCTGCTGCCATCTGTCACATGGCAATGAAATATAATGGAATATTGACAGGAAGTTTCAACCTCAACTGCCATTCCACCAACATCCTCCTCTGACATTGTGGACCAACATAATAAAATAGGAAAAATTACTTTTGGAGCAGCCCTCATAGTATAAGGGTTTAAGCTGAGTAGCCCTGCCACTTTGAAGGGATATTTTCCTGTGAAATAAATATTCAGAAAGATGGGATGAAAGTTCACCTGTAGGATCAGTTTTTTATTTTGAATTAAATGTCTTTGTTATAAAAATCTGACTGTAAGTCTGACTGATAGCATTTGCCACACTGATCTGATGGGCATGTGGGCATATCAAAGACCAACTACTGCTAGCACTAAGCAGACAGAATTGGAAAAGTTTGGGGTTTAATGATAATACTCATCACAGCTATTTTCCTAGAAAAGATAATGAACTGTCATGCTATTAACTTGAAGCCAAACCAGGAGTTTAGGGTGAGCCTACCATTTACTAAACATTCAGTTATTACCAGCTTGCGTTTCATCTACTAAATTAACTTTCTGAAAATTTGTGGCTTAAGAAAAGCTTCATCATTTTAAATATCTGTTAAAGAAATGTCTGTTCATTCCTCACTGATTTCCTTCCCCCCACCTTCCTTAATGCCACCCTTTATTTGCCATGATATGGGCTGGCTGTTGGAGTCCTCTCAGACTTGAAGACCTCAGTCTTTTAACAAGTCACGTAAACCGCTTCGACAGTTTCAGTGGAGATGAACCTCATCTGTAACCCAGAGATGAGAGTCCCTCTAAAGTGCCAGACCAGTGTGAAATGAGAATGAAGAAAGTCACTGACTTCTCTGTTTCTCTTTTGGAAATCATATCCGGATGTAAGCCTAGCAACTAGATTTCATACAGTATTAAGAAAGAGAGAGACATTAACATTGCTGCAGATCCAAACCCTGAAGGATTACAAGTTATTAAAATGCCATTCTATGTGGAAAATTTGGAAGGGATTGAAAGTCTCCTAAATGTATCAACTTTTCTCTTAAGAAACGGTCT
>PPHD01031073.1:0-10158 GCA_002909625.1 Bambusicola thoracicus | reverse complement strand
TGCTCTTCAAGTCCCCCTTCTAATTAAGGGTTCCATACTTGGACAGCACCGTTCACATGAGGATTGCAAGCTCTGCAGATGAATACAGAGTGACTGAGACGCTGCCTCAGCTTCCCCAGGTCCGGAAGTCCAACACCACACCCCAAACCTTGTTCAGACCTTTTCCCCACCACCACCACTTCTGTTTTTTTTCTTCTCCTTCCATACTAAGTTCAACGTCACATTTTCATCTCTTCTCCTAAACCAGAACCATAAGATATAAGAAGCCTTCACCTACAGAATTGATTTAGTTCCAAACGTAGCTTTGGAGCCACAGCTCCAAAATACACAGAAGAATGTCA
Source organism: Bambusicola thoracicus (assembly GCA_002909625.1). NCBI lineage: Eukaryota > Metazoa > Chordata > Aves > Galliformes > Phasianidae > Bambusicola > Bambusicola thoracicus. The sequence goes on along the minus strand of PPHD01031073.1, from coordinate 9,817 downwards.
AAAGCAGATAAAAGTTACTGCTTAGAGCATTTCAGTGCTTCCCATCACTTAAAATCTCCCATTTCAAGTATGTGCCAATAAATATGATTTTACCTGGATTCTGGAGTTACCACAAGGCCAACTACTCTAAAAAATAGAGTTTATTTACACACTGATAGCCAAGAAGTGCTATGCACAGATTACCTCACTACACAGAGTTATTTTAAAGAATAAAACTAGCACTTCCCTGGGGCAACTTACTTTAGCTTCATGGACTTGACTTTGCTTGGAGTTTGCTTGTTTTCAAGCTTGCTATTAGCAGTCTACGTAGCAGTTGTCTTCAATGTCCCGATTACGTTTTGCTGTATTTACAAACAGAACAATCTTTTCCAAGCTATAAGATGAACACATGTATACTGCATCCCCCAGAGTTACAAGTGGGAAAGGAAAACATCTAAAAAAAACATAGCTGTGAATCAGAACAGAAACCCCACACTTCAGCTTTGTCAAGTCAGTGCTAGAGAGAGGCGTCGTATGGCCTTGCAAAAAGCATTACAAACCCTGAAAGCTTAACCAGTTTGCAAAGGTTTTTAGACAGATTTCAAATCCCCCCCACACAGAAGACGAGGCATTTAACTCCATGCAAGGACAGCTATTAGCAGAGCATATCTTCTCAAAAAATGACAAACTTTGGTGCGAGTGGGACTGCAGAGTGCGTGGGAGGGCAGAAGCATGCTGACATGAGCCCAGAAAAATTTGTGACCTCTTAACACTTGTGAATGCAGGCAGTTTGAAAGCCTGTAAACTGCCCCCCAGGCAGCCATCTCAAGTGGTTAAGTACCAAAATGAAACGAAAATCAAAATTGAAAAATGCAGAGGAGTTGCAGCTTTTATACCAATGGACTACATCGCATAATAGGATTTGGCATTTGGGGCTCGTGTTTACTTTCAGCACTCAAAGTCAGTTCTACTGAATTTCTTACAAAGCTCTTACAGCACATCAGTATTTGTGCCACCACAGCTGTGGGCTGCCAGCTCCCCCTCCCGCCATGCTGCCTGCACCCCCAGCCCACCCGCCTGCTCTGAGAGCTCCTCTCCTCAGTAAGGCACACAGACAGGAGGAACACAACCTTGACCCGCTGCCACGCTCACCATTCCCTCCACCCACACATCCGTATCTGCACCCACCTCCACATTACGCACACATCCAAGAATCTCTTGAAGTTGGCAAAAAAAAATCTATAGGAAATAAAGCACAGGAAAGCATTGAGTTTCCTCCACATTTTTGCTGCTGTGAGGAGAAGCACAAAGTTAGAATAACTAACCCTCCTTTTCTCAGCATCTGAGGAATGAAAGAGAAGGAGAAAAAACATCAAAACACATATCTTTACCACAGATGCAACACTAAAGTTGATTTAATTGCTTTTGCTCATAATTCTACAGCACCCACTCTTTGCTAGTGACAGTCCAAGCATGCACATTGTTCATACTCTGAAGAACCTTCAGATTAAAAGAAACTTGAGTCCAACAAATAAACTTATTTAGACACCAGCGGAGTGCTTTGAATTATGCAGAAGATTGTCAGCTATTAAACTTCTACAGACACGTTGCATGCTCGTACATGACAGAGCTTGAGCCACGCTCAGGCTTACACACTCTGGGTTTGTTAACACTGACAACAACAATGCCCAAACACCACCATTACACTTGCATTTGCTCTCCAATCACCTGCATCATGCTGAACAATGAACTGACCGACACTGCTCGGTCAACAATCCTGTTGAGAAAGCAGACTAGATTGAGTGCCCTCATCCAAGCCTCTTGGGCACCACCGTTGGAAAATTTCAACAGCAGAAGTACAAAAGCATTCTGTGGAAGTGGCACTAACCTGAACATCCAACACATGAGGTTACGAGGGTCGCTGGGGTGGTTACATTTCATGAAATGGATAATGAGTAGAAGAGGGAAACCTTCAGTTTTCATACACAAAGCCGCATTTAGAACTATCATCAGATAGTCCATGTTGGAAAATGGTGCTGTACAAATTAAGCATCTTGAACTGTCTATCAATATCAAATTAATTCTCATGCGGTATAAAATACTTGAAAGTCAAAGTCTAGAAATAAATATGAGGTTTTTAAGAAAAATTATCCAATTCATAGCAATGTACATTTGCTCCCTATAATCACCTGAAAAGCAGAACATACTTGAAAAATATTGGGTAGGCCAAAGCAGTGACAAGGGTTGGCAACGCACAAAGAAGATATTAAAGTTTTAGTCGCTCTTAAAAAAGAAATAGTGCAGGCTTCTTGATGCATTACACCGACACAATTATCTTTCTAATCGGGTTCAAGTGATGCTCTGAAAAAAAAAAAAAGTTACTGCAGAGGAAAAGAGTTATCTGATCAGATCGTTACACCCACAGGCTCACAGTGTGGTTAATGAACACCTCTACAGTGAAGAAAACAACTACAGGAAAAAAAAAGTGAAGAGTGCTTGCTCTACCACAGTTCTGCAGTCAGTTGTGGAAGGCACTTCATGACAATCCTACCAAGTAAGACAGGTTACCTATGAACAGAATTGCCAACCACACTAAACTTATTCTCCAGACTCGGGACCTTCCTGGAACTACTTGTCATATTAGTGCCTTATAGATAACAACCAAACCCCATACAAAGACCTCTGCATTTCTGGTCCACTTACTGGACTTCGTTCCGATAATTCTCAACTCCACCAGTATAGAATTAAACCAATTTCCATGGCTTTTTCTTGAAAATCCAGCAGTAAGAACAACTTCTACAGAAAACAGGATGTAAATATCTTACATCACCAACACTTATTGTCGTTCTGGTACAGGCAAGGCAAGCTGCAGGAGTTATTCATGCAATTCACCACTAACTATCAAAGCGCCTTCTCCAGAAACCATGCATCTAGCCCTAGAGGTATAGGACGCACTGCAGCATTTTAAGAGGAAATAGAAGGAAAGCAAACAAATTTCAAGCCATCTTCAAGCAAGGCTGAACAGAAAACAAACTGCTGTTTCTAAAGGGTTTTCAAGTAATACTTGAACAGCTTCAGCGAGGTCTAAAGAGTCCTGGACTCAGACCGAGACTGTCAGTGTTTTAATTCCCTGAATCTGAACAGCACATTCAGAGCAGAGCCTTTTCAAGCCGACAGTTCTCTCTCCTGCTTTGCGTACGTGCTATAATTGAAGAAAACGGTGCTGCAAACTGTACTGTTAACCACACCAACCGAAACCAGTTTGAGTCACTCCTTCTTGGGAAGCTGCGGACAAAAATGCAGATCTTCTGTTCACAGCAGCTGTTGCATAGAGCCACCTTTCTACTTCTAGGTGCTTTACTTGCATTGTCTCTGTGCTGGGCAATTCTGCAATCCAGCTTCAATGAAATCAGTAGAGAGTACAGTTGGTAATCCAACTCATTTTACAAACTATTTCTATGTTTAACCAAAATAAAAATTCATTGGTACACATGCATATACGTTCATAAGTTTACATATGCATATATACACAACATTGTAAAAGATAACACGGGAATTCTCACTCTGGGCATACCCCACATTAAGAACTAAGAAACATTAGTTTCCCAAAAATGATTCACTGCCCACTATGGAAGGACATGTACTAAGAATAACTATGAAAGAGAAAAAGAAGCTGCAGACTGCTTTGGTTAACGAACATCTAGGCTCGGATGCAGTAAAACACTTGCAAGAGACAGGGCAGTGACAGAACGATCCTGCTTAACGTGCTGCCGTACCATCATGGACCAACAGCCTCACACATGGCAGCGCACTCCAGAAAACTTCAAGAGCGCATTACTTCTGATTTTTAGGAAGCATCATTAAGCCCAAATAGCAAAGATCATCTAACTTCTTACCCCAGCCTAGGCAGCAATGCTAGTCTTAAAGCCCTCTGGTTGCTTTACGTGCTTCCAAGCAGTCCTTCGGCTCTATCAGAGGCAGTTTAACACAGAAGGCCAACTGCTGATGTTAGAACCTGCAGATATTTTAGCGGTTACTTCGCTTGTTGTTCCCCCAAAGAGAAGCATAGGAAAGAATTCATGACAACTTGCAGGTGCCTGGGAGGCGATGACCTTCTGCTATACGGCGCTACCGATACTGCAGGCCAGAGCTGCGGCTGAAGCAGTGGGCTGTTAGAGCAGCTCACCTCAGTGCCACACAGCAAACAAAGGCAGGCAGAGGTCAACTCATCGGTACCTCCTGCCCAAGCTGCCTTACACATTTCCCGAAGAAGCCGCACTGCCCAGTTACTGAATTGAGGATTACAGTGTCGGCCAGGCTGCAGAGGAGCGGCAGCTTTGATATCAGCTACAATGCGACTTTGCCCAAGTCTTATTTCCTCCCTTTGGAAGGCATGCTACACCATTAAGCCAAAATGCAACTTTGAAGATTCTTAGAAGCAGAGTAATATCAAAAGTGAAAATAGAGTAAGCAGCATCTACTGAGCTGGTAAGGGAACTGTGTTCTGCTTTGTGCTAGCAGAAAGCATTAAGCTCTCCTAATAAGCTTATCTTTTCACCGTAACACAACCAAAGAACAAAGGTTATCAACAGCAGCAACGTCAGAACCCACACTACTATTCCAATGGAGCCCTCAGTCACAGGAACAGGCATTTAAGAACCTCTCTGTTATCTCCAGCTCCACAAATGAGAAAAGCTTAGAAGTAGTAAAATCATCCAAGCCCGGCAATATTATTGTGTACCCCCCCAGTTTAAAGAGTCAGAGAAAGAGAGAGCAGCCCCAAAGCATCTTCCACTCAGTCAACAACACGGTACTGAGAAATATATACTCAACTGAGTAATGCTTACGTAGCAGAAAACAGACAACCTACACCAAATTACTAATAGGTCCAGCTGTATCTAATGTCACAATAGCACCATTAAACCTATAGCCAACGAGGAGCTACCTGCCATGCGTGGAGTGATGCACTTATATTAACCTACACACCAAGCTCTCAACAATCTACACCAAGTAGAAAGTGCTGTAAATCATTAGTGGAATGGTTTCATATCACATTTCATAATAAAAATAAATGCTGCTACATTTCATGTATGCGTGATCCTTTAGAGCTGGAAGAGCCCTGGGACATTGACAGAGCTGGAAAAAATTAGCATTCTTTGAGAGCTCGGCTTTAATTAAGAAGTTACCTAAAATTACTCTTCCAAGGAGCATACTAATTTTAACTGCAAAATTGTTCCCCATGTCAATTAACACAGGCATAGAGCATGCTAATAAAAACATCATCTTATTAACAGCTTCACAGTCAGGAGCGCTACCACCATTTTCATTTGTTGGAACAGTTAGAGACTGGCAAAGGGAAATTAAAATTCAGGAGAACGCATATTACAGCAAAGCTTGAACAGAAAAGGCTCAAAGATACATAGGTCACGTTAAGGTCTTCCCCTCCGCTAAGTCGGCTTCTCCTGCTGCTCGCTCGTGTGGGGAGATCATCATTTGGTGGCTGTGATATTTCCACGGCAACACTGATGACAGCGATGTCGCAAATTCAGCCCTGACATAGCTCCAGGATCAAGTACAAGAGCAGATGGGATGCGAGGGAGAAAGCCCCTATTTAAACACAAATCTCTTTCATAAGAAATAAAGGCTCAAGCAAAGAAACAGGTGACTGGATCACGTCTTCAAGTATGATATATTCAAAAGATTATCCTAGCATGAAAATCTATTTAAAGGCAAGACCTACAATGCAGGGTAACTGTCAAATTTGTAAGGCCTTATAATAAACCAGCACTGAAAGCTCCCTGTTCAGCATGACCAAGCCTCGTGCTCTGTTTCTGAAGGGGCAGTGCAGACAAAACACTTGTATCCCTTATGCTACCCCCTTCAATAACTACTACGTTTGGATATATTGATTTGATACATTACTGTGCTTGCACTAGCACGTGTAAATGTAATGTCAGGCCTTCAGTGGGAAGTTCATTAACCAAATTAGATATATAATGAAAGAAATTAAGAAGAATCCCACATGGCTCACCAAATACAGAAGGATGGTAAGCAGAATATTCCACCAGGATGGTCTGGTTGGCAAAAGGAAACCACACAGAGGTCCTCATTAGAGGACTCTTACAAGAACCCATACAACCTCCAGGCTGCTGAAACTCCTGTGAACCTCTCACTGGTCACGTAACACAGACTCAGATGCTGCTGGCACCCCTCCTCATGGTTCCCCCACCACAGGTGACCAGAGGGGCTGAGAGGATGGTGATCAAAGGTGGAGTAGGAAAGGAAGCACCCATAGCACAACCACAAAGGCAGCCTCGTGCCACATCAGCTCACTGCCACAGCTGCATGAAGGCCCAAGTTGTTCCATAAAGGGCAGCCCAGAACCAACACAACATGCCTGCCTGGGCAAGCAGGAGAAGCAATCCAGCCCAGAGCTCGCAGGTAACAAGGCAGTTCCTCACAGCAGTTGAGGCAGAAGGTTACTGAATCTCAGGAGGGAAAGGATGAAAGAGAAGTCAAAAAAACCTTCAGGGAGAGGCTGGGCCTGAGTGAATCTCCAAGGCAGGATGTCAGTTAAAGGTGCTCTGCAAGAAGCAGTGATACTAGGGGTGCTAGGTTGCTCTCATAATCCCCATCTATGAATTCACCAAGGTAAACAAGAGGAAACAAGCAGAAGATGACATGCACCGTGATACAAAACCCAACGCAGCAATGACCCAAGCTAAGGAGGCCAGCTTAACTCCCCCAAACCATGAACATACCAACAGCATGTTAGTAATGCAGGCACTCAGTGGAAGGATATTGCTAGTCATAAAAACGTGAAAATAACTGAGGGTTGCAGCAGGACAGAGATTTCAGTTGTTATTCCACAACTGAATGCAAACAGTGTTATGAGGAAGAGAAAATGAAAGAAAAAACAGAGAAACTTGAGACATCAATAACAGATAGTATACAATACTGCAGGTACAGAAAGGCCTGTTGGGACTGCCAGGAAAAGAACTAAATAGCCCCAGTTGTTTAGCTTCAACAGAAACATTCTTCATAGACATATTAGGCAGGTACCCTTCATACCACTAATGGAAATGCTGGCTTAAGGGAGAAAGAAAAAAAAAAAGAGTAGCTTGGGGTTATGTAAATGTAGTGAGCAAGGGCTCCTGTTGGCTTCTAACTCAGCATAGTAAGCTCAGGAAGTAGCATCCATTAGCACAGCAGGATAAGAAATACACTCAATTTGAAAGTGTAATTGATTATACTTACAACTGCAATTAAGACACAACTGTTGTGGGATAACAGGACTACAGCATGACCCCAACAAGGCTTCTCTCCCTGTGTCTCCAAAAGGCCAACAACCTTGGATGATAACATGACTAGGGTCCCCCCAAAGCAAGTTACAGAGATCACTTCCATTTCAGCACAAGCAACCTCTTTATAGGAGATGCAAAAAGCCTTTCTTGGATAAATCCCACAGTCCAAGAGCTCTTCACTGCACACCTGCAGAGATGCAAAACCAGTGGCTAACGTAAGCACATCTCAGTGCTCACGGCTGCTTATGGCATGTATCGTGCCAAAGCACCTACCAAACTCAAGCTATAGAAAAGGTTTCTTTCTGTTACGCAGGAGAGAACTTTCTTCCTAGTGCAGCACTGACTAAAAGAAGAGTCCACTAACAAGCAGGGGTCAGTTGTTCCAATAAAATGAAGTCATACATAAAAACAACATTTTAATAACCGCAGCAACTCCTGTTGGAGCCCAAGCTTTGCAAGTTAATCCCTCAGAACAGAAATACTTCACAGCCAGACAACCAAAAGGGACCGTACAACAATAAAGAAAATGGCAACAATAAATTAACACATTAGTAGATTAAAAGTAATAATAAAGCAACCACAGTCATTTCCTAACACAACCCAAATGCAAAAGCAATTCATCACATTAAATAAAGCTAAAGAAAAAAAAATAAGCCTTTTCCATCTCTCACTTCTACGATACTGGCAAACACAGTACATCATTACCTTCGTTTTCAGATGCTTGGCATTTCACCTTCAGTACCAAATCAAAGGTACGTTCTGGATTTTCCCTAGAGGAAACAAACAATTAATCATACAGGTGCTTCAAACAACATAAATCATTTTCTACAGCGTAACAATCAGAAAGAGCAACACAATAGAAAGATGATACAAAAGCTGTAATACCAAAGAGACTAAAGCAATAAAAAGCTATTATAAGGGAAAGACAAAAGGACTGCTCACCCATCTCCAAAGATAAGGCTCATAAGCAAAACCCTCACAAGCAAAGGATCTCCAACCAGAGATCCTTCCCCAGAGGCAGTCAGCCCTTAAATGAGGTCTAAGAGAGGTGCAGCCATGCTCCACCCCCTCCAGTCACATAGGTGAATTACCTTCACCTGTGCTCCCAGAGCTGACTGGGTTCTTTCCCCAGTTGCTCAATCAGTGGTTCAGGCCGTGACTCAACAGCTACCATACGTACAGTGCTACATCTTTTCTATTCTATTTGTCCAGAAAACATTACAATAAATTAAAAGTCGATTAGAAATCACATTGGTTCCTCCTTAGAAATAACAAGTCACGCTTGCTGCTATTTATATTAAAAACAAGTGGTATAACCGCACCCATATCAATTAGCTATTTAACCACATAAAAGGCTCACACTTGAGCTCCCTCCGTGAGTAATGCCCCACTGAAGTCAGCTAGGGTTGTAGGCAGGTGAAAGATACAGGATTTAGGCCCAGATTTCTGGCACTTAAACTGAAGGGTGCAGTGAATTAAGAGCCTGCTGTTTCTTTAAAGGGAGTTCTGACTGAAATCCAGGCGCAGAGTAGGGGGAAAACCTTTTACACAAATTAATGGATTCAGGCCATGCTTTTACTGAACTCAGCACCAACATCAACTGGGATACATAGTCAAACTGAGGTTACAGAGACATAACCCGCCTATACCACAGTCTTTCCTTGTGTTGTTTTTTAAAGTGTTTAGTTAGGAAAGCCCTGTAGGCAGAAGAACAGATTCTGCTCTGACTTGCAGAAACCCAAGCCCAGGATCTCCCAGATGTACCCCAGTGCTACAGCCACCTCTCACCCCTGCAAGTTTGGGATGGAGCTGATGAGGCCTGGCTGTCTGGAAAAGCAGCCACAAGACCCTTCCTTTAACAGAAGTGACGTTTCCCCGTGATGTTGCCCAAGCTGAGGTCATTTACCCCTGCCCTGTCTCCAGATGGCCCCACCACAAAGCGCCAGGTGCGGGAGGCAGGCCAGCACTGCCATGCAAAGCGCAGCCTGAGGGATGCACCAGCAGCCGCGCTCCCCATCTCACACAGCACCAGCTCAGCTTCCCCAGAGAGCTGCTGCTAAGTTTACTCTTCACATCCCACCATGCTCAGAAGTGTCAAAAACGTGTTAGAGTAATCTGAGAATTGTCAGACTGTCGTTTCGCTTCCCGCTACTACACTGTACCCACTCATTCATCATCCCCCCGCACCCAGATTTTTGTCAGCTCAGAAATACGCGTGTAACCTCTCTCAGCTCCCGCTCTGCAAACGGACGGCTGCAGCGCAGGGAGCGGAGCAGCAGCACGGCAGCCCGCGCCCGTTTCTCGCCCTCCGCATACACCCGCGGCAGCGCGGTGCCAGCACAAAGGCCGGAGCCGCAGAGCAGATCGATCTCGGGCAGCGCGCGGGGCCTTTGTGCCCGTGCAGCGGCACGCTGCCCCGCCACCATTTCACGGCCGCTTACGGCGGGCGGCTCCCGAGGGCACGACCCGCCCCCGGCGGCCGCTCGCCCGTCCCGCAGCCGCTTGCCTTCGGCGGCCGCGGCGGGGCGAGCCGG
>PPHD01031072.1:0-10158 GCA_002909625.1 Bambusicola thoracicus | reverse complement strand
CCGCCAACTGGATTTAACTCCATTGACCACAACAATTTGGTCCTGGCCATCCAGCCACTGTTTCTGGCAACAGAAGAAAAATATACAATTATAATGTACAAATGTGTAACACTTAGCTTTTATAAAATACCTGCTGATGCCTGAGAGATTTCTAAAACATTACAGAACTCCACTTCTGTATGTATCTTAATAACAGGACCTCATTACAATAATAATAGCCTTTTTATTGCTCATTCTTTATGACTGTTCTACAATTCAGAACACTTTTTCTGAAAAATCTATCTATAGAGCATTTAAGAAAATACTCAAGAACACAGAATATTAAAGTTCCTATTTATTTAGGTAGGGCTAATTTACTTCTTTCACATAAAAGAGAGGAAATTGAAGAGGAATTAAAAAATACAGTCAGATTTCCTCAGTTTGGGAGTAAAAATTCCAATATTTTCTGTATAATGCCAAGCAAACTTTCACTGTCTAGGAAAGTAAAGAATTAATCAGAAACTAGAACTTTTAGTTTTTCATATACATTTACGTCAATAACTGGATGATTTCTAGAAGATGCAGAAATCCCACAGACAGTAGTAATTAAGAGCACTCAGAAATATGTAGTATTACATTCTCAGTCAAACAGACTTGTAAAATGTAATAATTCCCTTCTGAATCCAAACGTCAATATGATTTTCAGGTAAGCAACTACATATATTACTGGCCATATTTATAATGTAAGATTGCCCCCTCGTTTTGTGTCCTTCAAATTTTGAGTTTTGTTTGCATAATTTACCTCAACTGGTCCACATGTAAAACATGATTTAAAGCTATCTTTTGAAAAACTGACTTATAAATAGGATTTTCCTGTTGATAGCTCATCTTATAGGGCCACCTCTCAACAAAACTACAAATTTATTTGTTATTATTCTAAAGAAGGAAAGAAATAAGGAGGAAATAGTCACTGATTATGATCTTGCTTTCTTAAATCAAACAGTAGCCCTTGAAAATATGCCAGTTGCCTTAGATGACCAAGTCAGGCTTGCAGTTACCTAACCTCAGTATTCACAGTATTCGAGGTATTTCCTACAATAAGCGTAAGCAAGTACAAATGCACACTACAGTACAACAGAGACTGCATATTTTTAGCTTAGGTAAAAACTGAATTTTTAGTTTGCCAAAATCATTATTAGCTTCAACACAGCACAGTAAATGTGCTTAATATTTTTCTCGTCTTTTGGGTTCACAGACAATATTTCTATGTAAAAAATGTCAAATAAATGGGTTTGTAAACAAGCTTTATTTTATTTCCTACCTGAAGGATGTAGCCTCGAACATAGTCTCGAAGTGTCCAGCCTAAGCCATGTAGAATATGCAACACCTCCTCTTGCTTCAGTACACTGAAGAGTCGGTCAAGTAGTATCTTCAGTCTCACAGGCACAGCCTGGGTACCGTAAAGCATCAGGCTGCTGATGTCAAACACAACATTGGACTGCACGATCTCCACTTGGGTTGGGTGGTAGAGGTGCTGAGTACTAAGCTTGTCCAAGGCTGAAAGAAAAAAGATTAAGTATAAGGGAAGAGATAATAGAAAAGCAAGAAAATAATCCCAAAGAATTATGTAATCGCATCAGATAAAGTTTCTATAGAAACATTAACCTGGATGATTCTTTACCACAGATACAACCTAAACCAGTCCCATTTTCCAAGAGACGTTAACTTTTAACCACAGAGCAGAATGATGTTCTCCTGAGTCTCTATCACAGAATCATAGAATGGCCTGGGTTGAAAAGGACCATAATGATCACCTAGTTTCAGCCCCCCTGCTACATGCAGAATCACGAACCACTGGACCAGGCTGCCTAGAGTCACATCCAGCCTGGCCTTGAATGCCTCCAGGGATGGGGCATCCAGAATTATACTCATCAGTTTAAAAGAAATTATGAAAAATTAATGATTAACTGAAGACCAAGATTGGAGCTGCACAGAATTGACTGGGACCATTAAAGATTTCAGACTTATTTTCCGGAGTAGAAAAGAAAACAGGCACATCCTGAACCTCAGCTTCTTACACATGTTAAAAACTTAGCCCTCCTAGTTATCATGAATTCACTTTTTTGATTCAGCTACTTCATTTGATTCAGCTACTAAGAAGCAGAGATTGGTTTGTTTTATTATTTAGTGAAAATTTCATATTATTCACTGCAACACGACTAATTTTGAGATGATGGGAGAGGAGGTTTGCAGGATGCAGGTAACTCTTAACCCCTTATGAAGTTAAACATTATGGAATTTACATTTAATTTGCTTTTCTATTTTGTGGAGCATGTTGCAGCACCTACGCTTCTGCTTTTTTTTTTTTTTTTTTTTAACAAAATTTTCTGAGCATTTAAAATAATCATACAGGGACTTCTTCTCATGTACTTTGGTTTCTTTTTTGGCTTTTGGTCACTGGAGAGTTCATGTACTCTTGATAAATTGCTTTCTTACATCCAGAGCGCAAAGGCCCTTATCATTTACTCGCTGGCTTCATTCAACACATTTACTCCAAGGAATACTTTGTCAAAGAGTTCTGGTTTCCTTATACTTCATTTCTTGCAACTGATTTGTCTGATCTTTCCTATTCTAGTGGTTAAGTCAACTTTGAATAAATAGCTTTAAATATTAATTTAACTTTCAAAAAAGATAAGGAATTGGCAAGCCTAGGGACTGCAGTCCTGTGTCTCTCTACGGGACATTTATACTGCAGAATGTGAAGGATGGAAATATTCTTCCAAAAGGACTTCTTTCCAAAGCACTTCTGCTATATGGGCTTCATGATATGGGAATGATTTATTTACAAGTTCTAATGAATGGGATTTGACTGAAGCATAAACAGGAAAAAATACTTTCCTACATTTTCTTTTACTGTTTTTTTGTATGATTTCTTTTTTCTTTTTTTCCTTTTTTATTTATTATTATGGTTTTTTTTTTTCTATAAGATGGTTGTTTTGATACAACCGAAACAGATGTGCCTTCAAACTACTGTTAGAAAAATCTAGAAAATTAATTTTGTTGCCGTATAGATCAAGATGCATGTATGCAGGTGTGTATGTAAAAGAGTGAGTTTGTTTCCTTTTATCCTATGCCTACAGTGAGGAAAAGCAAGTTCTTTCACCTAAAGAAGAAAAGTGGCTTGCTTATATTTTTTAAGACAACGATTCTAGATTGGCCCTTGTCAGAGTGCTGGCAAGATGTCTGGATCTAAAGACTACTGACTGGATCATAAAGCTAATAGCTAGAATGAGGTCACAAAACTCTGTGGACAATTTCCCGCCTCGTGTAATGAGACCACTCTGAGAATAATGGCCTAGAAAAGAACAAGATGCAACAGAAGAGAAGAAAAGAAATAATAAAAAAGGTCCGTCCAAATGACTGTGTGTACTGGTTGAACAACAGACAGAAATTTTTACAAGATGTCCTGTACTACTCCATTTATCAAAAACAGCTGTTTTCAAGTAATACTATCTATAGACATCTGATTTTCAAAAGGCGTACACAAAAAAAAAATAAGAACAAGTCATGTGCTGGATTAACATTCCAAGTGACAGTGAAATGATCTCCAATTTTGATTTGTGGCTTTATTCTGCACATTATGTAATAAACAAATAAAAGCAGCGCATTTTATTCTTTTAAAGGACAAGTCACGGTATGCACTGAAGTGTATAATTTGCAACACAACAAAGCATATATTTTTGCATAGGTGTGTACCATTTGCAAAATAAGGGCAGACCCCATGCTATAGGCAAAAAAATAATAATAAAATAAGAAGAAAAGTTTTATGTGAAGTGAAATGAGTTGCATTTATGCCAAAAGAAGGAAGTTCTTATGGATCACCGATTATTGAAAACTCTTGCACCTGGCAGGGGAATGCAATTTTTCACAATAATTTTTTTTCTGTTTTTTTATTTTAAGAGATTGCTAAGGAAATACTTGAGGTTTTATTCTGCAGCACTCCTGATTTCTCCTCTAGCATAATTAGCAAAGTAATGCCACCATTTTAGGAGGATTCAAGAGGCCATTTGCTCCTTTAGATAAGAAACTAAAAAAAAAAAAAAAAAAAAAGAAGAAAAAGAAAAAAAAGAGGACCTGCATTTCATTGCTTTTCCTGTAAGGGCAAGAGTATTAACTTTAACCTTCTGGACAAATCCGAGAGCAGATAGTTGAATTCTGCTGCCCTGAATTACCCATCTAATTTCATGTACATAAGGCATTCCTCACCATTTCCTGTTCTAAATTATTGGTTTGATTCCTATATGCTAACGAACAGTGCTGTGTTTCACAGGTGAATACATTCAACATTATCCACAGCACTGTATGATTTCATAAGTGCTTAGGAGACTTCAAGATGAAACATGCTATATAAAAGAACGAGCTTTATCATACCTGAAAAATGACATAAACAGATGTGTCCTTATTAAGAAGATATCACTGCCTGAGCATCATAAACCACACATTGTAAGTCCCTTCCTGGTGCAGCATGAGCTATTACTCATGTTTAGATTTTCAGCCGGCTCAAAATTTCACCCAGAAAAGTCTGAACATGTTTATGACTTTTTCACTGCAACGTGTACAGTCTTCAGAAACTGACTACGATGGGTTCAGCGAGGTGCTTCAATTAAGGCAGCTGCCTTTCAACAGCGCAGTTCCATTCTTAGCACCGGCCTAGCAGTCTGATAGTTACTATATTAGTCTGAGCAGAGAGGTGTTCACCAACACAGGAAGAAAAAAAAATCTTTTAATTTTGGGGGGAGCAGCCTAAAAAGCCCTTGTGTTTTACCACTGCAACTTTCAGTCAGCTGAACTGCGAATACTAGAAATTTTAACTACTGAAAGAAAAGGGGACAAAAAAAGGGTCATAAAGAACTGGATATTCAAGACTGCCTTCAACATCCAAAAATTACTAACTGCATTATTAGTATAGGAATTATATCCTATCTTTCTCACCTAATTCTGAAGTATTGAAGATGCCCCATAATCCTTACATGATCTGTATTATCACAGGTTTTAGAAGATACTTGCCCATTTAGGATTTGGTTTAGGATTTTCCTCAGCCTCTTACCATTCCTAAGCGAAATTTTTTCTTTCTGCACTGAAGTATTAAGCTCTTACTGTGATTTCACTGCTGCAGACAGCAATTTTAAGACCTAGTGAGATGTTTCTTGTAGCATCTTCCTGAAGGAGAGTTCCTTCTGCACCAATATATTTACACATTATTTGCATGTGTGCACAATCTTCAGGCTTTCTATCTGTTGCCGAAGTAACAGAGGTAGACCCTACCTCTGTATCTTGGTCTTAGCGCACTACTATTGCCACCCTTATTTTTGCAAACAGTACACAGCAAAATAACCCTAAGACCTGGAAGGACTGAATATTCCTGTCTGCAAGGTTCCAATGAGCTTTGATTTGTTACTGTTGGAGATTTATACATGGGCACTCATGGTAGCTGAAATGAAAAGATTCATGTTTTCTGAGTACAAAGTCCAGACAGTAAAAGGCTGAACTAATCCAATTGCAAACTCAGCTTGCCTGTAATCCCCTTTTCAGAAAGAAATAGTTATCATAGAGATATAGAATCATAGAATGGTTTGGATTGTATAAAGGAGCAGTGGATACTGAGAACCACACAACGCTTCGCAGGAGTACTGTCTCAATTATTTTAAGCACCTGACTTATGTACCTGACTTACACAAAAATTTAACCTGTAATAAAACCATCTATATTTATAAATATACCACCTATATTTTACTGGAGTTTTGGGATACTGTGCAATTTAAAAGAGATTAAGTGAAAAAAAGATATATTAAAGTAAGACTAAAACACTTAGAGAAAATAAGGACGAAATCTTTAATTTTATCAACACTACGACCAGTTCATAGGCTCAGCTACGAAAACTGACCTAGGACCCCGTCTTTCAACTGCGTCATCCATATTAAAAGCCAGTTCTGTTAAGTAAAAGAAATACAAGTAGACTATGATTAATTTTGTACTTTAAAGCTCTCATACTGCTTTTTGAGTAGGTAAAGCAAAAGCATGACATTTTGCCTTTACTGAGTATAAAAGAGATTTAAATATCCTACTTTTGATGCTGTTGGAGTTGTTAATGCATATCCATCTTTCTATTTTTGTTAGATAAATATTTAGGTTTTCTGAGGAGGGGTGAAAAGGTATAGTGAAAACACTTATTCTCAGCTGATCTGCCTGGCTGTGTACCTCAGAACACCACATAAGAGTGTCAGTATGTTACAATATACTGGGCATTATTAATCTTACTACATTTCAGCTCCAAATTTGGCCTAAGCAATCTTCTCACTCTTGAAGGGACACAGTCTGAATGCATATACACACATATCATTCTAATCTTAATATGTAATTTTAAAAACACCATAATCTTTCCAGGTTACTGGGGTTCAAGGGTCAATAGGAAGATAAAAAAGACATTTTCTGTAGTCTGTGTCCAAGCAACAACCAAGCATTTCCTAGACATTTTTAATCTAAATAAATGGGCCACTTTCTATAGCAACAGAAACTGAAATTGGTACAGATTAAATATACAATACCAACATACAAAAAAAACCAACAACACAGTATTATAGCAACAACACAGCATGCCGAATGCAGTAAAAGAGATATACTATTAATGGCATTGCAGAGCACTGTAGTTTGCTGTTGGTTTTGCTGGTGAACACAAAAAGCTTTACGTTTTTCAGAGTTCAAGATTTTCTTCTTTTCATGTCACAGAGAAAAAAGCAGCAAATCCTTTCAGGAAAAGATACCTGTGATTGACCAAATGCTGGAGGGACATGACTGCAGTCATTAGAGGTGGTCCAAATTAGCCTTTCTTAGGATGTGGATTTAGTACCACCTGCCACATGGTGTATTGCAGTATATTTTATAGGTTAAAATATTATTATTATTATTATTAAATCCCTCAGAAATGTGCTTAGAAGATGACCAAAGTCAAAAAAACTTCCCAGTGCCCACTGAATGGCTGAAAGATTTTTACTGCGTAGGAAATTATCCCATTCATCCCTTCATCCCCCAGCACAAGCACAGAGAGGGGGTACATTAACATTTATAAGGGTGGATGAACATCCTGCTCTGTCTGGGTGTAAGCACCAGCTACAACACGGCATCCTTTGGTGACTCCATTTTACCCTGTCTTCATTCCTTTCACAGTTTTATCCACACTGAAGGTGAAAATTCACTAAGTTTCAAGAGATGACGGAAGGTAAGGAAATAGCACATATTCTGATTCAGAGGCAAAAACATTTCCTTCTACCTTTTACTCTATTTAAAAGCTAATAATGGAAACCATTTGCTAAATGCATTTAGACTCTGACAGAGGAACACATATGTGATCTCCTAATTTACAGCTTGCATGTACAGATGTTCACACTTAATAAAAGGGCACTTAATTGCATTTTAAAATTAAACATGTGTTGATAATAGGTATTTCAAACCCAAACAACACAGCAACTGAACTGATAAATGTCTTCATGCCTCACCACGTCTCATGCTCTAACAACATTTTTATAACAGATCAAAAAAACAAAAACCCAGCACTTCAGTTGCATGTACACAAAATAAATGTTATTAAAAAAGGTTTGAATGAAATCTTTCATTAATTTTTCTGCCTATGATCTGATTCCAAGTTGAAACACTTAGATTGCTACTAGGTTTATGTAGCCAAAAGCAGAACCACAGTTTGTTCACAGACATTGCTTGCCGTCTGCAATTTTTTTTTATCCCTTTACAAAACTTTGAACCCCATCCAGCTTTGACACACTGCCTCTTCAGTTAATAACTATCAAGTTTCCCCTTGTCTCCTGTCTACTTTTCTTTGAGGCAATTGCGCACTCAGCACCCCGAGATAATAACACACATCTATAAGATAAAAGCAATGGCATTAATGTAATTGTCTGCCTTTCTCTCTTTAGCCTAATCTTTTTTTCCCTTCAGTTTTGACTGCCTCTGTGACACCTGTTTTTGTCTCCTCTGATCCTACGACAGGTTTTCCGCTGACAAGGTTTTTGCCTGACAGAGATTCTGCCAGACAAGAACATAATAAAATATGAAGAACTGCTTGTCAGAGTTCCTGCCAATGCTCACATGAAATAGGAGAAAAAAAAATCCTGATTTTTTTTTTTTCTTTCTTTCTTTCTTTCTTTTTTTTTTAAAGGGGCCCTGTTCTGGTCGCTTTTGGCCTGTAGGGAAAACAGCCTCCCTGGCCAACTCCTGCAAGCCAAACAGGTGTTTTCTTCTTCTTTTTTATTTTTTTATTTTATTTTTTTCTTCCTATATAAAAACAAAAACAACAACAACAACAACAACAACAAAAAACAAAATAACCAAACAAAAAAAAAAAATTCCAAATTTTTCACAATTGTCCATGACTACAAGGGGAGGGAGGGAAGGGAGGAAAGAAAAAGTAACCCACAACAATTCCTCCTAATTTCTTCCTGCAAAATGACAGTTACAACCAACTCTGTGTAGTTGCATCTATATTGGAGAACCATTCTAAAAACTCAGAATTGACCCTCAAATAAATAAGGTAGCAGACTCCTCCTTGTTGATAATGAACGTGTACTAATGTGTTCAAAGGAACAGGCAATAAGGATTTTCCTTCTGAGTTCCCAGAAAAAACATCTGGGCTACTAGACACTATCTGATAGGTCACACTGCATAAAAGAAGGCACCTGACTGTGGGGGCCACAATCACGAAGATGAGACACAGTCTGGTCTCTTCTTCTTCAGGACTTGCGCCTGCAGTCCTCTCTTTAAGAGTGCACATTTCTGTATGCGTGAAGGAGGACTTCAGAACCAATGATTACCCTGACATAGATTAATTACTGGAGGGTTCCAGCATACAGCTGCTCTTTTGTGAGTCAGTATCATCTGTTGTCTCTGCTAGAGACAGTAGCTCAGACCTTCACTGTGGTGGCCATATTCTCCAGACATCACCCTGCAACTGCACTCCATGGGTCCAAAACACCTTCTTACACACTGGCTGTGACCTTCACTCCTTAACTAAGCTACACCTTAGGTGTGTCTTCTGGATGACCCTCACTTTCTGGACTCCAACGCTCCCCCTGACTCCACCTTCTTGTTCATGACTGGAGCCCCTGGACAGATTCTTGAGCTGACTTGTTCCCTCAACCATGTCTCAGGCTTGGATATACTCTACTACTAGCACCTGGCTTTACACACTGTGATTAGATTCTGGGTCCACTGGTACAGACATGACCATTGTTGCAGTTTTCTGGGCTCCTAGTTCAGATCCCCCTGCTGAACAACACAATTCTTGATGCTCCTTGACGCATGGACTGACAGTGTACTACTCCTACCTTGGCTAGCCTTTACATTTGATCTTTCCTATCTCTTAGTCTTTAAGTTCTACTGTCTCCTTCCTATCAGCCATTAAAATCTTCATAAGGATCTCCACTTAATAATGGTGAAATTGGGGCCAAAGTGTATTTTGACTGGACTAACACCATCTCGTTGACACACTGAATACAGTGTGACAGCAGCATGTTCAGCATCCTGGGTTGGTGGTCTGGCACTGGAGGATTTCCATCTTAATACAAATGCACCCCAACTTACGTTGTCTGATTCACAAGGTTGTAGAAAAGTCTGTGTTGGAAGGCATTTATGGAGACTGCCTGCTGCAGCTTCCTATTGAAAGGAAAATCTTAAATTAGCTTATCTAGGGCTCTGCCAGTTTGAATGACCTATATGTATAATGAGAGATATTCCACCACTTCTCCATGCTGAAGATATTCACGTCCTTGGAATACAGGTTCATACAGCTAGTTCTACCACTGATAACATCAATCTTTCCCACCACCACAGCCACTCAATGAAATAAGACATTTGTGAGGAATGGCAATAAAATCCAAGTACTGCAGCCGTTTCACAAAGCTCCTGCTAAATACAAGTCAGAAAATTTGATTGTAACAATTAGACCATAATTAGAGAGGTCTTTGGAACTCATACTGTACACTTCTTGTATAATATTTTCTAAAACCAAGAAGGAAATGGGCTAGTAAAGTAACACCAATGTCCGCTAAATTAATCTGGGGCATGTTTCCTCATAAGGGTGCTACAGTCAAATTTCTTCCTAAGAAGTAAAAA